>QYTT01079429.1:0-25915 GCA_006980735.1 Dasypogon diadema
GTTTAGAAAGAGATACTTTAGACAGATTATGAGGACTACAGAATTTAAACTTTTAATTAAATTACTAGCGTTAGACGTTTGCAAACGTATTGCGAAACAATACAAACGAAGTCGTGGGCAACAGCTAGCGAAAAAATAAAACTTTAAGCATTTTTTGAATAAATTTCTCTGAAACTAGAGCTGATCAGTTTGGCGTGTAATTGCCTCAATATGCAAGATATTTTCAAGTGTTCTACTTATCTTCTTGTTTTTCTTGAAGAAGCATAAACAAAACTTGACTTGAAAGCTTTTTTGCAGCAAAATATTATAAGATGACTTTTATTAATGTCTTTGTGTCGATCAAATTGTGCGTGAAAGGTTACAGAGATAATCAGAAATAAATCAACATGAAATTATTTTCGAGTATCTTATGTGACAATTGTTAGTAAAATGCACTTCAAATATCAGTACAAACGAATTTAGACTGAATATTTCAAAATCCAAACCATTCTCAGAAAAGTGTCGGTTTCTTCTCCACTTTGTACAACCATAGAATGTGTGAAGAATCTCTTGCTTTGTTTAACACTATCATCACGAAAGTGACTTCAGAGAATTATAAAATCGCATGAATCAAATAAAAGGAAAATAAATAAGACTACAGAGCTATAATTCAAATTTGAATTCGGAGCAACAATAGCGATCTATCGAAAGCCATATTGTCTCATTTTTGGCGAGTTTGAGCATAAACGTGGTAAAACACAAAATACACAACGTGCCACAAAGAAATTAAATGATTTCCTCTGTGGGTTCTAACCATTCCGAAATATTAATACAGATATAATGTAATATCTTGCCTGAGACGTTTTTTCCTAATAAATCATATGTGAAGCTTTTACACCTGATCCATTATATTCACAGTTTTCCCAGCACTTCAGAAATCCTAGCATTGAATTTGCCTTACTGGCTATGTGGTCAATGTTGTGATTAAAGGTAAGTTTGGGGCCAAATAAAACACCCAAATCAAGTATTTTATCAGTCCTGGAAAGAATATTGTTATTCATACTATAGTCGAAAGCCCGAGGTACTAGTTTATGAGATAAAAAGAGAACCTTACACTTAGTGAAGTTCGAAATCAGGTAACTTTTTGAACACCCATTTGTACGCAGTGTGGTCTTCCTGTAACTCTACAAAATCCACTCCTGATCTAATAGCGCTACACACTTTTAAGTCGTCTGCATAAATCAGAAAATTGGAATTTTTAACTACCCAAGAGACGTCATTAATGAAAAGAATAAAAAGAAGAGATCCTACATAAGTGGCTTTCCTGCAGAACACCAGAGACAGCTAAACTCAATACCGATGATATGGTGAAATTTAACCGTGATATCAATCAGAATGAATTCCATTCGTAAAGTTTTAGAACATATTCCAAATAGCTTTTTTTTGAAGAGGCTGTGGAGCCGCAAGGGTTCCTTGAACTCAGGCCAATTCTAGGCCCATTGTTTATCCATCCGATGGGATGGAGTTTTTCAGTGATTCAGTCATCCTGCCTGATGCAGTTCGTCAGCCATTCAGCCTGATGCAGTTCGTCCAAGGAAGTGGTGTCCCAAGTGTCTGAGTCTTTTCGCCGCTAGTGACGGACAGTGGCACAGAAATTGTGTCACTGTCTCCCACTCCTCGCCTCAACCCCTACAAACGGGATCGCTTGAGCGACCAATCCTCTGTTGGTGTCAAATAAAAAAGCGATATTTTCCTTTTAAAACGAGAACGCTTCGAAGTAGATGGATAAAATTCGGCACGCAAATACTTTAATAAAATCTAAACATCCTGGCAGAAAATTAACCAAATCGGCCAACTCCTTCAGAGGGCTGCAACATAAAAATTTTATCTTTTAAAGCCGGAAATGTAAATTTTTTTTCAAAAGTTTTTGCGATCGCCATGAAAATCAAGAGTTTCTCGATCATCATATGGACTATATGGGTTTTTGGTGGTCGCTGATTTCGAATCTGGCGTCAAATTTTGGAGATTAAAAATGGCGGGTCCAATATGGCTAACAAGGTTTACTACAGGTCAACGGAATATTTATGAAATGGCAAATTAAAGCGAATATGTAAGAATAAGTAGTCGTGGACAATTAACTACAAACGCATTATTTTCTTTTCTTTCCTACGTCTAGGCCTAGGGTATAATATAATTGGTCTAAAGCTATAATTACTTCTTTCCTCGTTTTGGAATAGATTTTATTAGAACTAGGTTTTCATTCTTGCTTGCCAGTGTAATTTTTTCTTATGCACCTTTTTATATAACTTTTATTTTATACTTTGTGTCAACTCTGTATCTATGTATCTTTTTGTATAACTATTTCTTATATTCCTTTTCCTTTGTTTTCTTTTAGATATTTTTTGTGCCACATATTGTATCTTCTCGTGTATATTACGATTTTTGTAAGATGTTTGAAATTAAAAAGGCTATAGTCATGACAAAAATTTTTATCATTCTTTACATATTAGGTTTTTTTTTTTCTATTACTCACTATTCTAGATTATTTGAATTTTTGTTTTTTAATTTTTGCTATTTCTATTTATCTATTTCTTTATTATTATTAGTTTAAGTCACACACCTTTTTCTGTTAGCTTTTATAAAGTTAGTATGCAAGAGGTGTGTGTCTGCATTCTATCGCCTGAATTTATAAAATAAAATAAAGAGGTAAGCTTAATATGATGACCTAAAATCGGGTTCAAAATCTTTGTTGATTTTCCCTAGTTTTACTTGTGTTACTGATATGGAAATTTTTCCTATTAGCATTTTATTATCTCATTTTTGAACTTCGAAATGACTTTTCGACGAGAAGAAGTCGCAGTTGCAGTGAGCTCATATAATATTTTTAACTTTATTAGAAATCCAACCAAAAATCTGGCATAATAATTCCATTCCCATTGTGCCCATTACGCAGTTCCAGCATCATTAATTTTTTCACCACGTTAAACATTTCAATAGAGAAACAATATGTGTATGGGTGTAGATACAGCGTAACGAGCATTTCAACATTGACCTTAATCAAAATTTATTAAAGAGCTTTTGATTGCCAGTACAAAGTATTTCTTTTCTAGAATATTATTCAGTTCGCGAAACCATTTCTAATCGTACAGTGGTTTAAACTCTGAACACTTTCTGAATTTTGAGATGATCGAGTGGATATTTGTAGTGCTAGCCAGCTTGGGCGTCTTAATTTACGTTTACCTCGCTTGGAACTTTAATTTTTGGAAGAAACGTAATGTTGTAGGACCAAAGCCGAAAATACTCGTCGGAAATATTCCGGGAATGTTAACTTACTCTCAACATATGGTGTTCGATATTCATAGCATATACTGGTGAGGAAAAAAGTTTGGGAGTTAGCTACTATTTAATTTATATAAATTGTCAATATCCAGTCAATACAAAGACCGAGAGAAATTTGTTGGATGCTTCTTCGGTAGGCAACCGCGTCTGCTGATACTCGATCCAAAGTTGATTCGTGAAGTTCTAATACAAAATTTTAAAAGTTTTCATAGCAATGATATCTTTTTTCCGGTACTTGAAGATATGTATTTTTTAATTGTTGTTAATTGTTCACTTGATGATGTTTAGGTCGACAGTCAGACTGATAAACTTATAGCGCAAAATCCGTTTTTCTTAACCGGTGCGGAATGGAAAGAGAGACGAGCCGAGATTACTCCAGCCTTAACTACAAATAGGGTATCAAGTTGCATACGCACTAAAAGTATTTCTTAATGTGCTTGAATCTAGATTAGGGCCAGTTATCCCATAATGCTGAACGTTTGTGAGAAAATGTCCAAATTTTTGGAAATGGAGTTTAAGAATCCTCCAAAAGATGGAATTGAAGCTAAAGACGTGAGTAATGGATAAAAGTTTTTAATATTTGGCGGTTAGTTTAAAGGATTGTTTATAGCTTGCATCAAGATATACGATAGAAGTTGTTACAAACTGCATATTCGGTTTGGAGGCTGCAGGGTTTACAAAGGGTAAAAACATGATACGAGAAGAGGCAACTAAAATCTTTGGTTCGAATACCATGCTCGGTCTGTTTTATATGTTTATGCTTACAACATTTCCGATTATAAAGAAAGTTGTGAAAATACCAGTAATTGCGAAGAACACTGAACTATTTTTTACAAATTTAATGAACGATGCTATCAAACATCGGGAGCAGACCAAAGACGATCGAGTGGATTTTCTAAATTACTTACTGCAACTTAGGGACAAGAAGAATTTGTCTAGTTTGGACATGGCATCTCATACACTTTCTTTTTTCATTGACGGCTTTGAGACATCGAGTGTTCTTATATCTCACTGCATACATATGGTGAGTTTTTCATTCTAGATATTGTCCAATTCATTTCATACTTCATTTTTATCAAGCATATAATTAAAGCAAACAATTTTGTACAATTTTGTATTACAGTCTACATGAAATCTTAAGACAAAATTATATGAAATTTTATGCGGTCCAAGGCACTCGCATATTACGTCATGAGAATGATTACTAATATTGGGTATTTTTAGCTACCGTTTTGCATTGTGAAATATAATCATATCGACTGGCTTTAAATGGCTTAAAAGTCTAAAATTTACTTTTTGTTCCTCTTTCTTTTTTATTGTATATATTTATAAAATTGGAATTAATTAATTTATTGATTTAACTTAGAGGAATACCTTATAATATATAGCATGCAGTCCGGTTATATATTGCACTGTTGAGTAAAAAAAATTCAAAATTATATACATCCTGCTTTGTGCGCCGTTTTAAGAATTTCCTTAATTTGCAACCAGAGCTCTGAGGGGGTAATTCACCTTTGTCAGGCTAAACTTTTGAAAATTTCCTGAATAAAAAATGAAATACTGGGTTTGAAGCTCTCTGCTTGAGTTATCGTGCTTCCCAAACGGGAAAGGGAAAAATAGGAAATTTTTGAACTTATATCTTAATTATTTATACAAGAACTATAGAGGAGTCCTTCTTCTGACTTTTTGCTCTCCTTTCTTCAGACGCCTCCGGATACCTAACGCTCGTGCTGATAAAAGTGTCCTGCGTTCAGTTTGCAGCAAATGTGTTTTTCACGCAAATGTCATAGAAGCCAGCGGATCTTCAAATGTTTGTTTTTTTATTTTCAACAAAGGATATAAATCATCGTTAAAGAAAACTGCGGCTATATACGTAGTTCGGTCCATAAATTCGTTGTTTATAATATATAAAAGAAAGAGGGGTTGAAAAAAGTATTTTTAATATATTTTTCACACCTGTGTTTCAACATATTTCTCAGATCTTCTTATAAGAACCTCTATGCCCCTACTCTGAATTTTTGTTCTCGAAAAATTCTCTAACCTCTTCATCGGTGTTAAATTTCCTTCCCTGAAAGTTATCTTTATTTTTTAAAACAGGAAATAATCCCTGGAGGTCAGATCTGGGTTGTACGATGGGTGGTCGATTTCAGTGAATTTTAGTCTTGCAGCACCAGGACTAGAGCATTATCGTGCAATAACCGGCCATCATGAATAACTTGTCCGCGGCGCTTTTACAGGTTACAGTAATCAGCGGGGTGATGCTTCGCTCCTTGAAGTCTATCACAAAAATACCCTCGCTATCCGAAAATATTGTAGCCAAAACTCATTCCTTTTTGCTTTGCGTGATCTTCGCCTTCCTAGGTGTTGTCTCCCTCTTCCTATGCCATTCCATAGAATCCCTTTTTAGATTCAAAATCCCCGTAGAGCAGATCACTCTTTATGGCTTTTGAACTAAACTCAGAAGTCGTGGCACCCATTGATCATGGACATTCCTAATTGTTCATGAAAGATACGAAGAGCAGTTGTTTTGGAGAGCCAAGGAAAAGGACCTTCCACGTTTCGGAGGTGAAAAATACTGTTATTTTGGAGCTCCTAAATCCCAAAAAATTGCATTTCCGGAATAGCTTTTTTTTATCTTTTTTGGTCCACATTCCAGTAACTCTGTATATTATTTAGGATGCAGGGAGACGGTATATGGTACATGGTATTTGTCGGGGACCGTATATTGTTATAGAGGGATGCTGTATCATGTAAAAGGGATCAGGAAACTCATGTTGTCCAAAGATGGGATCAAAAGGGTCAGAGTAACCGAAAGATTACCTGGTCTCGAGAAGTTTTACTCAAATATTTGCTGATAAAGTTCTGTAACGTAAACATCATCAGTCCAGTCTGAATATCGCAAGATAAATTGTCGATACAAATCCCACATAAGTAAAAGCACAGATAAAGCTCGATTTTCGAGTTATTGATGTAAACAAGCCTGAAGATATTAAATTACCAAATTCCGAGTAATGAAGTTCACACTTTCAACACCGATGATGACCGATTCCAATTTCACAATCTAACGTAATTTCAGGAGCAAAAGGGATAAAGAAGGTATATTCGAAAAACGCAAGTTTTTAGGATCACTAATTCGAAAGTAATGGTATTTTTCACCTTCGAGACGTGGAAGGTTCTTTTCGGGACCAAAAAGTATAAAAAAAGAGTGCTATCCGGAAATCGTAAGTTCTCAGGGTCAGAAGCTCGAAAATAATGGTATTTTGCACCTTCAAGACGAAAAAGGTCCTTTACTACCTGCTAAATGCAATCGCGTGTCTTCAGAAAATCGTAATTGCAGAGCTACACCTAGTGAGTTCATCGGCATTTCGATCAGGTCTTGGGATAGTTGTCCTATGTATTGGACTATCCAAGCTCTATTTCAATTATTAGTTCAAGGGAATCACAAATTCACCATAGATTTATATTTCAGATAGCAAAACATAAAATTGTTCAGGAGAAGTTGAGGCAAGAAATTCAAAACGCTACTACGTTAGATGGAGAATTAACTTTTGAGAGGCTACTGGAATTACCTTATTTGGACTGTGTGATAAATGGCAAGTATAATTTATTTATTTATTAAAACATAAATTAAGTACAAAGGCTGATATAGTTTTTCTTTTTAACTTACGCCAATTAACCTGATTTCATGTTAGAGCTAACTTTTTAAGTGATAGTCAGATACAGCCTCAAGAAACGGCTTTTCTTCCAGCTTCACGACGCCTTTACACAACATTGAGCAGATGAACCGTCACAAAATTCCAGAAAGCGGAAAACAATATTGGCAAGATAAATTGAGACCCATTCCTGACACTCTATTCCCAATTTTCTTAGATAACTTCGCAGGAAATTCAGCCATTTTCAGACCGAATTTTAGACACGTTTCATTTTTGTACCAAAATCTTAAATTCGACTAGATTATGCGTAGAACAAATATGTATAGTATTCAAAACTAGGACAGATTTTTAAACTTAGTGAACATTCTTCGCAGGAACCTGTGTATGGAATGTGGTTCTTTAAATTGGTCGAATTTTTACAGTATCTTTTCGACTGACGAACAGGCCAATGTCTTGACGAATCTGCTTAAATATCTGCATGATGAGCATATTCTACTGAAACGTAAGCGGGTGCTGGCTTCTGGGTGCTCCTGGCTTTCCGCGGAGATAGCTTCTCTCATTAATGATAACACAACTTTTTAGCCCAGATGACTTCAACTGCTTCTTTACTTCCACTCCACTAGTAGCGTAGGATGCTTGTGATGATGTTCTCTTAGTGAATCTAACTTTCCTTTTCGTTGTTTTAATGTAGAAGAGCTAGCTAGGGCAGTTCTTGAGAATCAGTCAAATGCAATAAATGCGGATGACGTTCCTCCTTGCTTTTTTAACATTTTACCTCCATTTATAATCAAACAATTATTGAATATTTTTAACACCATATATTATACATCACTAGGTGATGAACCTCCTTAGTGAATGTCAGTCAGGGTTTCGCTCCCCGGCATACCTGTGAATCAGCTATGCTGAAAGTTTCAGATAATCTGTGAATGACGTTTGATACAGATCATATAAGTATTATCGTTCTCTTGGATTTCTCTGAGGTCTTCTATAGTGTCAGTCATCTTTGGCTTCTTGAGAAGATATCCTTCTACTTTAGATTTTCTTCCTCTGCTATTCAAGTAATTCGTAATTCTCTCTCCGTCTTTCGCGGTGTCCCACAGGGTTCTATATCGAAGTAAATTTTGTTTAGTGTTTTTATAAATGGTCCCTCGAATGTTATTAATGATATTTTTTAAACAGAGAGATGTGTTTGAGGTTAGTTATAGCCTCCAATTTGCCCCAATTTATGTTTGGTAGCCTGACATTTCCAAAACTTGATAGCTATTTTAGCCGTTGACTTTGATGTTGCTTTTAATGATTGTATTCGATTTATTTTCGGCCTCCGCAGATTTGACTATGTGTCGAAATTTAGATATCAATTAGTACGTTGCTTCCTCTAAATGTATAATAAAATAAAATTAACACAAAACACGCCCAAATCTCTAAAAGAATTTTTATTTACTAGTATTGAATCATTAATTTTATAATTAAACATCAATGTTTCGATTTTGCTGGAGAAGGATACTGCAGCACTTACTCACATTCAGACATAGATAGTTGATTAAATCATCAGAATAAAGTAAACAAGTTGACTTAAAGATTAAGAGCAAATCATTAATATATAACAAAAAGATAAGGGGACCGAGTATTGTACCTTGCGGCACATCCGAGGTAGCCTCATTAGAACAAGATGTGAAATTGTTAAGAACCACAAATAACCATAGAGTAGAGATAAGAGAATTATCTCTGTACAAATAACTTTCTATGGCTCAGGTCTGAAGAGGACCACTTGATGAGTCTAGGATGGAAATGGTAATTTTACATAGAAACAGGTCTATACTTTTCTGTTAATAAACTGTTAAACTGATTGCAACTATATCTGTGGTCACCTATTCATCAATGGTGCAGTAATACAAGACAAAGGTAAAAGAGTCGTGGATACCCTAAAAAAATCTTACGACTAATTCCGAAATTAGATCTCTCCACTCTCCATATGATTATTAGGCAGGAAGTTATTATAAGTGCTCATTGTAGGAGTAGGTTATCTTAAGAAATTTGTTTGACTTTGTAATCTACTCTCTTGTAACCACTTATGACCTCTTATGAGTCGATTAACTTAATGGTTATATTCATACGCAATTGTTTAATTGTAACGTTTCTGATCAATTTCTGAGAGAACTTCCCAAAAGTTTACTTCTGGTCGGTGATTTTTGGAGACTCCTCTTTTGCAAATTACTTCAAATTAGTAACTTATAGGTTTGTTTGACAGCTTTTACTTTTAATTTCTTCTTTCTTAAACGACATTTGGGAATGACGTTTTCTACAAATTTTTGGGAAATTTCTGTTTCCTGTTAGACGTTGCCCAACATTTTTGGTACACGCGTCAAGATATTATCCTGTGCTCCTTGTAATGTTGTGCCATAATACCAAATAATATTTTTATATATTCAAATTATAATGTTAAAATGCTAATTTCTCTTATCTTTATGAATTTATTAGTTGAAATATCGAAAATTAGAAAGGTCACAATTTATATTTGGAAAATTTTTATTTATTTATTTTTTCAGAGACTTTACGACTTTTTCCACCTGCACCATTTATATCGAAAATTTGTACGGAACCTCATGAATTTACTAATTTCAATGGGACTACTTGTAGAGTAGAAAAGGATACGGTTGCAGTCATTCCAATTTATTCCCTACACAGAGAAAAAG
This sequence comes from Dasypogon diadema, assembly GCA_006980735.1. Classification (NCBI taxonomy): domain Eukaryota; kingdom Metazoa; phylum Arthropoda; class Insecta; order Diptera; family Asilidae; genus Dasypogon; species Dasypogon diadema. The sequence goes on from QYTT01079429.1 coordinate 9,665, forward strand.
AATATTACAATGAACCTAATAAATTCATACCTGAAAGATTTAATGCAGAAAGTGGAGGAATTAAGAAATATAAGGATACGGGTGTATTCCTTCCCTTCGGCGATGGACCTAGACAATGTTTAGGTAAATTAACTTATTATATTTGGAATTGTTGTTATTTTAACATATCCCCAAAATTTTAGGTATGCGATTTGCTTTAACACAGTCCAAAGCAGCTATTGCTGAGCTCGTCGCAAACTGGGAGATGTCTGTTAATAGTAAAACAAGAAAGGAATTCCGAGCAGATCCTAAAAACTTTTTGTTCGTAATGGACGGTGGTATTTGGATTGATTTCAAGAATATATCAGAAGAGAAGAAAAATAAATAATTTTTGTGTATTACTTCTTCGAGAAATTATTGTAGATTTTTCAATATAGCGTTTGGTCTCGTTACGAGGATTTTACTATTATTTTTTTTCCATTAAATCCTTTTTATTGAGAGGTTACTTGTTTCTTTTCAAATATTAAAATCGAATCTTTGAGAGCATTAGTGTCCGGTGATATTTTGGTACACAAAGACATTTTGAGACTGGATTACAATAGAATAGAATTGTTAGTTAAATGCTTTTAATGAATCTCATTCTTTATTTTTCTTTATTGATTTCGGCCATAGGACGTAACATTTTGATACTGGTAATGATTTACCACTTTTCTCAGAAACTTTCCTGCATAACTTATTTACATTCGACCACCGGCTATGCTGTAATTTTTCGAAGGCAAACTGCACGAGAATTACTTTCTACCGCCGCTGAATATTTCATAAAAAAAACTATGTTATCATTTTGTTTAGAGTGGTCAGTATACATACTATATACTCATATTGGATTGCTGGAAAACTCTTTCTTCAATGAATAAGATACGATGAACAAAAGTTTGATCAAAATGTAAATCTCAACTCCAGAATGACGAACAGGCATTACATAAGTTAACACGGCTTTGGCTCCAGTGAGATCGATGTTAAGACCATACCTCCCCTTGCATAATCTGAAGCAAAGTATATAACCTAGTATTAACTTTACTTATGGCACTAAGTTGTATGCTTTTAATAAAACAGTGATGAATATCACTAGGGGTATTGGAGTTGTTGCAATTATATTATACAAAATTCCGACAGACATAGTTAACGTGATCACGTGATCTTGCAAGCCTCAGTAGGTTCTTTCCCTTATTTCAAGGGGGTGTTTATAAAAATTTTCTACAAAAGGCAATGATGAGGTGCAAACTTGTTACTTTTAAGAAAAGTGGTACAAGTACTCCCCAGACAGAGAATGCTCTTCTGACTGCCATCCGATAGAGAAAAAATACTCCTGCCAGAAGAACCTGAAAGTACTTATTGTTCCTCAAAAACTGACAATAATGTTTAAAAATATACCTCGTTGATAGGGACAGAGGGACATTTTTGTTATTCTTATATAAAAAAAAGTAATGTTGACGAGTGCAGGTGTTTCTTTTCTGAAATTCCAGTGTTAAAAGTTGGAAAGTATTTTTCTGGCAAGCAGAAAAAATGAGAAAAAGGGGCAAAATGAAGAAAAAAATAAAAATTCAATTTTGAAAGTCCTTGTAGTACCTTTTTGCTTAGTGGTCAGAGCCAAAATACCTATCTTTCCGAAGCATGGGTCTGTGCAAGACTTTATTGGGGACAAAAGGATATTTAAATATGTGCGCTACTTCAGATATTTGGGAACGTATCTGAACTCTACTAAAGACAATTCCAAAGAAATACGGACACGCTTCGCTCAAAGTAAAATAATGTTGCCTTGGATGAGATCGTGTCCCTTTTTTACATAGATCAAAGAAGAATATAATTAGAGTATTCAAAGCATAAAGAAGTACTGATCAGAAGGTTCTGCACTAAATTGAAGGTACAGTTCGAGGTGAGGGATGAATTATATGAATTTTTTCGGCTCCTATTATAGCAAATTCTATAAAATCTGGCCAATTTAAATGGCTAGATTAGAATGAACAACTAACAAGGAGCCCAAAAGATCCTTTAGGGAAATCATAGATCATAGATAATCAAAAACATGGAAACCCCTTATTGAGAAGTTTGAGGATGTGTCCTTAATTCCTATAAGGATATGTTCAAAATCACAAGGTATAGAAAGACATAGAAATTGCTAAGGTCCTACCCCTGCAACTGGTGATCATGCTGTGCTAATTACCGTTTCAGGTAATTCGAACGAAAATCGAAATGTAATATTTTATTGCAATCGGTAAGCAATGGGATGGGAAATTCACGTCTTATCTGTTTACTTAACCCCATCAGAAGCATAGGATTCTAGAGAACATGGTTTTGAAACCGCTGCAGTTAGTTAATACCTACTTTTAAGATTCCTTTTGTGTAAGTATGAAGAAACATTTTGGAAATCGGTAGAGAAGAAAGTTGAGGTGTCTTTCCGAAAAAACTGAAAGTTTTGTTTCTTTCCCTGAACCGTATTGCGTTTTAAAAAGAACCCTAAAAGAATTTGAAAAGTCTTTTTTATCGCAACATAGATCTTATCATGTACATCTAAAGCTTATAATATTCCAAATTTTAGGGGATTGCCCGACACTTCCGGTAGGTACCTACTTCAGTTTTCATATTACATTTCACACGGCAAAGAGATATTTCGGTACTTCTTGAAATTTTTATCTTTGTTTTCGTCATAGACTCGTTATCAAGTGCGACTTTGGTTTGGTTGATTAAGTCACAGTACGCACTCAATACCTAAGCTTTAGCTCTATCAAAATTGTACTGTGGAGCTTTTGAATACATCTTTCGTATAAATTATTTTAATGCTGTAATATTACTCAATTCGTGAAATAATTTCCAAGTGTTTGAGACGGATTGGAGTGAGAGCTCTTTTAGAATTTCACCATGCTCGGGTGGGTTTTTGTTGCGCTTTCCGGTTTAGGACTTTCAATTTATGTTTATCTCGTGTGGAATTTTAATTATTGGAAAAAACGCAAAGTGCCAGGACCAAAACCGAAACTACTCGTCGGAAATATTCCCGCAATGTTTACGTATTCTCGGCATCTGGCGTACGATATTCATGATATATACTGGTGAGACAATAACATTGTGAATTTCGTAGTAATTTATGTGAATTCTGGATTTGCAGCCAATACAAGGGCCGAGAAGGTGTTGTTGGATGTTTCTTTGCGAGGCAACCGCATCTGTTGGTACTAGATCCAAAGCTAGTTCGTGAATTTATAGTAACAAATTTTAAGAATTTTCAAAAGAATGACTTGTTTTTTACGGTATTTGAGATGATTTCTGAATTTATTAATTTCACACATATTATTACTAGGCTGATAGCGAACTTCATCAACTTGTAGCCCAAAATCCTTTTTTCTTAACCGGTGCAGAATGGAAACAAAAACGAGCAGAGATTACCCCAGCCCTAACTGCTAATAGGGTACTACTTCGTACGTATACTAGGCATAAATTCATATTTTAATATTTCTAAATTTAGATTAAGGCCAGTTTTCCCATAATGCAGAACGTTTGTCAAAAAATGACTAAATATTTAGAAATGGAGTTTGAGAATCCCCCAAAAGATGGGATCGAAGCAAAAGACGTGAGTATTACTTACTATACTTAGTATATGACAACCTCTAAAGGAGTTCTTTTAGCTTGCATCCAGATATACCGTAGAAGTTGTCGCAAACTGCATATTTGGTTTGGAAGCAAAAGGCTTTTCTAAGGATGAAAGCATATTACTGGAAGAGGCAACTGAAATCTTTAGTTCAAATTCCGAATTGAATGGATTTTTCCTGTTTGTGGTTGCAACATTTCCACTTGTAAACAAAATCGTTAGGGTGCCACTTATTTCAAACGAATCAGAACAATTCTTTTTGAATTTAATGAACGATGCCATTAAGCACCGGGAGCAGACCAAAGACGATCGAGTGGACTTTTTAAATTACCTGCTGCAACTTAGAGAGAGGAAAGATTTGTCTACTTTGGACATGGCATCTCACATACTTTCGTTTTTTATTGATGGTTTTGAAACATCAAGTCTTCTTATATCACACTGCATACACTTGGTAAGTCTTTGGATAGCTTATATCAATGACCACTAGCTTAAAATCTAAGGGATATCGTAGTAGGCCGATTCCCTTTCGTGCTCCTATGAGTCATCTTAGCTGTTTTTCTTCGGAGTGTTCCTATAAGAAATTACTTCGACTTTTTATGTTATTTCAAGCAAATGTTTATAGGCTATCATGCTGCCGGACGACTGCAGCGAAGGATTCTTGTCAGCGTAGAGCCGGGCAGTCAAATACAATGTACTCTGCAGTCTTAGTATTCTCCATCCAGACACAATCTACATGTATCATCCTCTATGATTTTCATCATATTGAAGTGATATCCAAAGTTTCCGTGTCGACAGTGTTTCTGGCTCTAGAACTTCCTTCTGGTGAATCCGGCCGTTGGCCTATTGGCAGGTTGTTACATTTTCTAACCGATTTTTGGGTTAAGTCCTTCACCATGCCTCCCTAAATGGTATATGATCCTTGGAACTAGCTACCCCTGATTTTGCTAAGATGTTGACCCTTTCCTTGCCTTTGATTCCTATGATTTCTCTAACATAAGTTAGTGTTACCCGATTTTCCGAGGCATACCAGTTGGGTTTTTGCAATGGCTGCTTCTAGCCAATGCTTGATTGTCCTGTGCAATGAGAATTTTACTTCCTCGCACTTCTTCTATGAAGATCTCAATTCGTCGTGCTATGTTCACCTTGGGAGATAGAACTCGGTGTACCAGGCAGAAATGTTGGCCCTGGTCCCTGTGCTCTTTTACTAGCTTTTGATTAATATTGCTCTAGAATATCAATAGGAATTGCTATAAATGAAAGACAAAAAGGAGTGCATATAGTAAAACAGATGTTATTTTGTTTGTAATGAAACAACAGGAATTGAAAAGGAATTAAGTAATTAACATTGACTTGTAATTTCTTAGTAATTCCCTCTCAATTATGTTTCAATTCCGTTGGCAATCTCAGTTGAATATAGAAGGAATTACAATTTCATATATTGGTTACCTGGAATCAAGATTCATCTTAGTAATTCTCATTCGGAATTGAAAAGGAAGTGAGTTAAGCCAGTGATGATGATGTACGATATTGCATTTAATTTTCTATTACCTTATTAAATATTTTAGTACTTGTAAAGTCCATTAAATATAAGCTGCAAAATTATTTTAAATTTTCATTTCAGTTAGCAAAACACAAAGATGTTCAGGAAAAACTAAGACAAGAAATTAATGATGCTATTTCCGTGGATGGGGAATTATCTTTTGAGAGATTAATGGAGTTACCCTACTTGGATTGTGTGATATATGGCAAGTAGAAATTTATGTTAATTATATGAGATAGTTTGGTTCTTTTCGAATATCTGCGCGCAAAATTTAAAGAACAGTTGGATCGGTTTTTGAACCATTTTTGGTTACATGTTGCTTACAAGAAAAGTAGGAGACTTCGTTAGATTTTAGGACATTTAGATCTTAATCAATTTAAAGTTTTCACATAATTAAACAGCGATTATTTTAAAATGCATATATCAATCAATCCAAGTGCAAGAATAATTCAAGTGCGGTTGCCTTGTGTCAAGGGAAAAGCAGGTAAATGACGTCCCAAAATTGTCGTAAATGAAAAAAATATTGCTATTGTGCGAACAATGATACAGGGAGAGCGGGATACATATAGACTGACTTCCAATACTCTTTAGACATTAGCAAAATTTTTGGTTATATTGCTGAAAAATGCTTGGGCCTGCTCGGGGGAACATTACTGCTGCAAAAAATAAATGAAAAATATCCTTAACTAGCCATTTAATTCCTTGTGTTTTCTATAACGTGGGTCGAACAGACCTCAGATTTAATATTTACCAGAAAAGCATCTAGATCAGGGGTTAAGGTAGCAAACTACACTATATCGAGGTAGAAAAGAAGAAACAAGACTAGGACGACAGCTTAGTAATTTCTTTTTGTTCAGTAAACAAGATATAGATTAAAAAGGGCCGAGATTTTAGCTATCCAAGATGTATGTTTGCGATCATTGTGGTGGTAGAATGCAAAGTTATGGATGATCCCAAGCTTTTCAACACCTTTTTTTGACATTTTTCTTTAAAATATCTATATACACCATTTTGCCCATCGTATCGCTTATATAACATGCAGATTTCCAATACCCGATGCAGTCATACATGACCATAACATGATCGACCCACTTAACTGTTTTCGTAGTGCATTTGTTTAGAAATTCATCTCTTGTTTTTTCCTCCATACGAATTCTTCTCGGTCTGATCCAAAAACCTTAATTTACATTCGTCTGTAAACAACATCTGGAAAAAATTATGAGAAAAAGTATGTCAATAATACTTTAGACTAAATGTTCCATCTTTTTTTTCAGCAAAATTAAACCTTAATTTTCTGTTTTTTTCTGTTGTTAACGGCCTTATTTTTGGCATTCCTTCCATACAGATTGGCTTTATCTAAAGCCCGACGAACAATATCAGAATGGATATCTTACAATCTTCGTTACAATTCCCCGTTTTTCAATTGTGGATTATTTAATTTTTCTGGCCATTTTATCCGATATACCGATACTTCCCTAAATTGCATGGATAAAACAAAATTCACGGAATAATTTTACACTACAGACTTTTCTCCAGACTTACCCGATCGTTCCAAGAATGATCAAGTAAATCTAAAATCTGTGGGCAAAATTTGTCGGTTAAGTCTGGAACGAAGGATTTCTAGCTAATCTTGAAATTTTAGCCGAATCGTTCAAGACTGGAGCAAAAACCTGAAATGTGTGGGAGCTTCAGTTTTGTCTTTGGTTCCTATCAACAAAAAGTCCGATCCATCTTTTTTATCGCGCAAAACGGGAAACAAAGTCTGTACTGTGTGGACAGTATCGGATAAATCTGAAAATTGCACCGACTTGAAGGATCGGGTACATCTGAAGAACAAATCCGTAATGTGTGGTCAGCCTTGAACTCAAAACCTGAAAGTACATTTATCCGACTTTCAATGAGAGTCACTGTAAGTCTAAATCCAAATCTAATCTTATTAAGATTTGTTTTCATGTCGATATGGGAGCTTAATCCTCAGCACTCTACTTTCGTTTTTAAGTATTTTTCGAAGAAGTTCCACCTTCATTGTTATTATAAAAATCAATTTTAACAATGAGCAATGTATCTTATTTTGTTTAGATGTCTATTGACAATATCTGTTCGTTTTTTCCTCATTCTCAATAACAGATTTGACTAATTTCGAATGCATGCAGGAATATTCGGTTCCATCAGAAGTTGGTCATATAGTGTGAAAAGGCTTCTAAATCTCCAATTTATTTTCGGTCCATATTCACACAATCAGAGCTACAAGGGAAAGTTATACTTTTTAATTTATTTTCCTTTCAGAAACCTTACGACTTTTTCCACCTGGGATATTTTTATCGAAAGTTTGTACGGAACCCTATGAATTCAACACTTTCAATGGGAAAACATATTCTGTGGAAAAAGGGATTATTATAGAAATTCCACTTTATTCCATTCACAGAGATGAAGAATTCTACAATGATCCTGATGAGTTTATACCTGAAAGATTCAGTATTGAAAATGGAGGAATCAAGAAATATAAAGATATGGGAGTATTTCTTCCTTTCGGCGACGGACCTCGAGTGTGTTTAGGTAACTTACTTGTTTTTCAGTCCTTAAGATTTTCATACATTCAAAATTTTTAGGTATGCGATTTGGTTTAACACAGTCAAAAGCAGCCATTGCTGAACTTGCTGCAAATTGGGAGATGTCTGTTAATACTAAAACTAGAAAGGAATTTCTAGCAGACCCTAAAAACTTTTCCCTCCTAATGGAAGGGGGCTTATGGATTGATTTTAAGAAAATATCAGAAGCTAAGAAAAATAAGTAACTTTTATTTAAAATAAACACAAAATGATAACGCTAATGAAAAATAGTTGATTACTGTGCATTTTTTGGCTGCAGGATAAATACACTTAATCCTCGATTTACACGGTACTCGGATTATGGGATTTCGGGAAACCATTCTCACTTAAAACACCCTCAATTCTTCTTATATCGTTTTTATAAAATTTTCTATGGCTTAGATTTAAGTCTCTTATAAAATTCTTAACTGTATTAACCTTTTGGTATCTTGGGGATGAAAAATTGAGAAATCTTCCTGAAGATGTCTTTTTCTGATACCGAACTGTAATAAGGTTCGTAGTATCTCTAATTATCTTGACGTCAAGATATGGTAACGTTTCGTCTGTCTTAATTTCTACAGTAAACTGTAGTTTAGGATGGAAACCATTAAAAGCGTTGAAAATATCCGATAGATGTCCCTTTTACAATATCGCAAAAAGGTCGTGAATAAAACGTAAAAATATTAACATGCCTTAAACTTTCGAATATTTGTAAATTAAAAACTCGACTGGTGCACTTGACTTGACCTATGGAGTTGTCAATTTGACAATTTTAATTTCTCAATTTCCGAAATTTAATTAATTAATTAAATCACTCCATTGAGTGCTGATACAAAATTTATCCGATCTCGGTATCCCACTTAACCCTGGGTTTTTTACATGGCAGTCTCCTTCATCAGAGAACTCCTGTTTAGGAACTCTATTCTTGACAGGAAAGTAGTAGTGTTGGGTGATTAGCACGCTACATTCGGAATTTAAAACCTACGCTTCGAAGAATTTTATTTTACTGTTCGTGCATCTTCAGGATCCCTTTTGGACTATTAGATCTAGACATCACATTATCTACATAAAAATTGCTTGGGACAAGTGGACCGCAGAGGATACTGTTCGGCTGCATATGATGCCAATCGTTGGGGACATTATGCAAATGAGTAAGCTGGTGTCGGTATTATGTATGTAACGGTAAAAGGCTAGTAGTGGCCGAGCGGGCTGAGACGCACGTATACAGATTTTCTCCTCTGTTGGCGGGGATTCAAATCCAGGACAGGACACGGCGATTTATCTGGGTACCAGTAGTTGAGGCAATTCTACTGACAAGAATTGTACTTGCGAACCCACTGGGATGTTGTTGCACAGTAATAATTTCATGCCAAAAATTGTGGCTCACTTGCAACATTTGTCAGGTTAAAATTTTCCACTTTCCTCTTCCCTAATTTCCCTCCGACTAAGCTGCGATGTGTGCATTATAGGGTTGCCCCCTGAGCTTAGGCAATACATTAAAAAAAGCATCTTAAATCTTGATTTTTCTTGTCTTCTTCATCGACCAGTATTTAACGTATGATCTTTCTAAGTCCGCCGTAAAAACGAAGCTTAGCATTCGTTTAAATTAACTTTTTTCACGAGACCAAGGTGTACTCTTTCATAAGGTGTGTATATTGTCTCTTTACTTCCGACTACTTTTGGAGTATTTTAAAAAAAAATCGGATTAATCCAATGTCCTTAAATTCCTCCAGCTTACAAAGATCTAGAGTGAATGGCAATTTTACGGTGAATCTTCCCTTCATACTTCTCTGCACTCTTCCTGATTAAAATGTTCTTCACATTTGAGTTCTAAAGTGGTCACCTTCGGCGTGATGATGTCGACTTCTTCTAGTCTCCAAAACTTCCCTACTTGTTCATTGAGCATAGTGTTTTCTGGTGTGCAAATTCGGCAAACTGCTTCAGATAATGTGGGCTCATACAAACTTTTAGCAACAACATACAAGAGAGGGTTTTGTAGTGTAGGTAGATTCTCTCCCAACTTTATTTCACAGACTGTCAACACTTGGAAATACTGTTCTACTCCGATGACCATAGAAGATTATCTTCTAAATATCAGATGGATTCAAGTCCGGTACTATTTACAAACCTTGAAATATTCAGAAAAGCATGGAATTTTATCCACCCTAAATTTTCCACATGACACATAATAAAAGCTATTATTAATGACAAATCCTATGTTGCATCGTTATGGTTTAGTTTTACATAGACTTTAAGTTAACATTTTCCTTTGCAAATGTTCTTTTCGGTACATGTTTCTCTTACTTGAGGATAGAAAAAGTAATTTGAACGTAGATGAGACGTGGAGAGAATTGTTCTCAGGCAGTGATAGTCAATCAATAACTTTCTTTATGTTCATTAGTATTAGCAGTAATTGCAAACAAACTCAGCAAACTTCAAAGTACAAACAAAATAAATGACTTTCACTTCAAATATCTCTAGAAATTCTTTTAAAATCAAGCCAAATTCCTCCATCTATCACGAAAAGAAATCTGTTGGGATCTGCTATAAAATTATTTTTAGTCTTTATATTAACTGACATCTCCCAGTTATAGACGAGATCTGCAATAGCTGCCTTAGACTGGGCTACTCCAAATCTCATACCTGAAATTATAAAAACATAACAACATTTTTCAAATGTATTTTTATAAAAAGACAAAATCACCTAAACAAATTCTTGGGCCATCTCCAAAAGGTAGATAAACTCCCATGTCTTTGTACTTCTTTACTCCTCCGTTTTCGGGACTAAATCTCTCTGGTATGAAACTTTCTGGGTCCGAGTAATATCTTTCATCTCTATGTATCGAATATGTGGGTATTATTAGAACAGTTCCCTTCTCTATAGGAATAACTTTATCTTTGGAGTTTCTGAATTCGTGGCGTTGAGTGCATAATTTTGTGAGTATCATCAAAGGTGGAAAAAGTCGAAGAGTTTCTTGAAATTGTAATAATATCATGAGTTATTTAAGTGAACTGTTTACATTGCACATACCACTAAAAACTTGATCCAAATAAGGCAGTTCGATTAATGTTTCAAAACTAGTGCTACCTCCGTCTTTTAAAATAGCCTCTTCGATTTCCCTCCTAAGTTTGGCTTGAACTTCTTTATGCCGTGCTAACTATTATAAAAAAACAAGAAATATCGGTTAATATTTTTAACGAAGAAATAACTTATTAATTTACGTAATTTAGTTCGGAATTTCGAAAAATTAATAACACAACTCTACTACGATTTTTAAAGAACATTTTCAAAGCCCTATTTTTTAATTAGAATTTTGTTTTATGTCTAAAATAAATATTTAATTATACGAATAAGTTTGATTTTATAAAATTTAATAGAAACTAAGTTTAGTCGCACTGTTTTCCTAACGACCTCATGTGAGACCATCTTATTATCATAAAAAACTTCATTTTTTACAAATTTCAATACATTTCTAGGCTTTTTTTTGTACTAGTTATTAAATATGTTTGCGGTTATTATTTCCATATTAAACATAATAACTGAATTAATGTTTCCCTAGGCACTTGGCGGAAACTGTTTTCAAATTAAGAATGCTCCATATTCACTCGGAAGAACACCTTTTGTTCCAGACAGGCAACTTCTGCTCTTGACTTTTGTATATATAAGATTCAAAAATATGAAAAAACGCGTTCTTAAAGGTTTTTCTTAATTTAAAATTTGCCCGTAATAATCTACTCCCCCTTGCCTTATATTACATAATTCAAAGAAAATACAAATATGCATTTGTTTTCCTTTAAAATTCTGTTTTTTATTATTTCAACTACTAATGAAAATTTATTTTTCGATGTGCATCTACGGCTATTTATTTCTTAACAAAACAAAAGTGAGCTGTACATTTCAAAAAACTATTTACTGTAGAAAATTCTTATAATTTGAGACTTCTTGGTCAAATTTTTGGATTATATAGTTTGGAAAATGGGGATGAAGTGGCACTCTCACCCCAAGAAAAAATCATAGACTTTAAAAAGTCATCCTGAAATAAATACGTCGAATTAATTGTAATTTTGTGAACATTTTTATTAGTTATCATGCTATGATTTTATATTTTAAAAAATCAAAATTTTTCAAAACCCTTTCATTTTTCTCGTTTGCTGCGATATATACAAGAGGGGACCTGGAAGAAGGAGGCCTTTTGGTAAATATCTGGTTTTCCAAGATTTTTGAATGATTAAAGCTACAGAGGACTAGTAACTGATACTTGTTAACTTTTTTCTAATTTTCATCTACAAAAATTCAGAATATACAGAAATCGCTAAGATAATGGCTCGTCAATAAGGGAGACGAATATCCTGTATCTTCTACAAAGGATCGGATGGCTTTGAAAAAGTAGGTTTCAGAAAAGAAATTTTTCTGTCAAAAGGATTGCAGTGATTCTACTGAAGTCATCTATACATTCTATACCCAGGCATTTAAGAAGTCCTCTCTTACTTCCTTGTAGGTGGATGCTGATTCTTTCTATCCACCAATTGTTAAATGCTCTCTTTTTATGTTGTTGTAAATGCTGTCTTTTCGATTTGTTCAATTTGGTGGTAGTGCTTCCAAATCGGGCTCGAATTATCTGAAATATTCCAAGAACCCTCCCAAATCCATCGTCCTTTTATTCTTTTATGACCTCTTATGTAGTCGCTTTAAATACACCTTGCTTGGTGTGAATTATTAACAATTTAACATGTGTTGTAATTTAAATACATAAATCCAAATTGCAGTTTATTAAATCCCACACCCAACTAACAGTCTTATTACAGACAACAATTCTCGATTAATTTCGTACATATGACCGTCAGTTTGAACCCGAGATAAACATTTACGTCTTCAAAAATTACTATTCACTATGTTTCTCACGACCACTCTGTACTTCAAATGACTTACCAATCAAAATTTTCCCCACGGACCTACTTTTAAGCTAGTAAAATCATTTTCAACGTAGGGCTCGAATTGAAGAGCCATGATCTACTTGGATCAGGAAAAGGTTTTCGATGGTGTCTCTCACGAGAACTTTCTGGCTTCTGGCCAGAAGGCTGAAAATCATCCGGAGGCTCTACAGAGATTCTGATATTTTGATAAAAGGAATCAGGGCGTCAAGGTCAGGTTTTCTATCCCATCCTATTTAGTTGGAGTATTAAGCAGGGTTTCCGTTTATTAAGTATCCTTTACGACTTTCCTCTGGAAACATTATTACTAAATCTTTCTCGGTCGCTGCGGGAACTATCGGCTCACTTCTATATGGCAATGTGAGGCCTCTCATATCGGCATATGCGTATGAAAGCAAGCTCTACATGTCAGTCAGAATGGCCGGTTTGGGTCTCACCAATATAGTCGTAAAATCAAAGTGCCTTCAGGCTAGAGGATCTATCCGAGTGTTCTGCCTGAGGGCAGTGCGATTTCTCGCGTATAGACCGTTGCACTGAGGGGTCGCGGTGTAGAGAAGTATTGTCATCTGCTGTCCGTCCGCCCGTTCATTCCTCACGATCTGATGTCTATGATTCAGGCATGGAGCCGATTCAGGCCAACATTTTATGTAAGTATAACAAACTAATATATGAACATTTTGTGGAGGTTCCGATCAGCGAGGTATAAGAGCACCGTCGAACTGGTGTAATAGTTCTCGGGGACAACGCCTCCGGAGACTGCATTACACAGGCACATATAACACAAGGACACGACATGATCGCTTCGGCACGGAAACGGTTCTGAAGATTGAACACAAGTGGCCCTGAGGCTCGGTTAGAGGACGCTTTCGTATTGGGTCGCCTGCCATGCACACTGGCAGCAAATACGCTCCGGGATGCCTTTTTGGACATGCGATTTCCGGAGTATTCCTGTCTGATTAGATGGCGTGCTCAATTCGAAATGGATACGGGAGTGATTACGAGGATATTTAGCAATTACAAAGGCTTGGATGTGGTATTCAAACTATTTCAGTGTTGTGCGTCCAAACCAATTTTCACACATCGTTTGGGGGTCAGCAGATTCGCCTACTAGAGTGTACTCTGTTCCACAGCTCAGGGACCTACAATAGCGTGAAGTGCTTGGTCAGCTTTGTGCTGACGCTTCACCTCTATTACTGGATGGGCATCATGCCTCTACATGATCACACACGGGCCCTTAAGTCTCTGTTCTTTGCCAGTTTGCAGATGCGTTGAATATAGCTTAGGAAAAAGTGTAGATAAATGGTTTCATATGTTACGAAATAAATTTCAAACCATTCATTCATAACATCCATCCGTAATTTATTTGAATTATGACATTTTTAATAGCATAATATTAGATAACAACCATGCTACAGTCAACTTCCATTAAATTCTGCTTACATAATGCAAATCACTCACGCAAACAATTCAAATTTTTATTCGAAATTATATTTGCAATAACTTTCGTAAGTATCTTGTGTAATGTCAATCCGATGTTAATAGTTACACAAAAGCCTGCTCTCTAAAAGGAAAAAAATACATAAGACTAAAAGTCTGGCCTATAACAGCACTGATATAATTACCTACAATATGATAATTATTCGCTTACGGGCTCAACGATGCTTTCCAGTGAAAATGCCGGAGATATTCAAGTGTCTATCACTTGTAATTGAGTAAAAATTGTTGGTATGACTCCATTCGCTTGCGTTTTGAAAGGATGGAATAGAAAATAACAGCATTCATTCTATCACTGTAATTTTAAAAATTATTATCTTGTCGGTGGAGGTTTTCTTAAAGTTTTGCTAAACATTTCTGGAAGATTTTTCAGCAAGTAGTATTATTAATATCAAAATAACGGGCAAACAAACAAAATGTTATTTGTTTGGAACCTATACCTATACCTATAGCTCTTAATGGGCCGATTAAGCTGGCAATTGTTATTATCATAACTAAAAGCGTTAGAAAATCTTAGGAAGAAATATTTTGGGGTGTACCCTTGCAGACCCCCAGAGCTTTGTATTGGCCGACCTTAAAGGCCAGATTCTTTAATTGTTGAAGGGTCCAACAGGACTCTCAAGAACCCATACCATAAAAAATATTATCGGAAACCACAGACCTGGAAGTTAAAAAAGTTGGGAAAATATCAAAAAATCTGGGAAATATCAAATGCAGAAAGTACAAAATCCGGAAAATGTTAAATGTTTATTTTAAGAAAAGAAATTATGCTTTTACAAATAAAAGTTTTTTCCGGATTTTAATATATATTTTTCAGATTTTAAGTTGTTTGGATTTAGATTTTGTACCATCCAAATTTTGATTTTCCGACTTTTGGTAATCTGAATTTTTTTCTTCCGGATTACGACATAAACCCTTCCTGCATCCCAGACCTCAAGTGTTCTCATTTTTTATTGTGTCGGGGCCCATTTTTTCAAATAAATTCCAAAATAATAGCTCTAATAATTACTCATTAATATTGTCTTCTGGCTTCCTGTGTAGTACGAGTGAACTTAATCATGACCTATCCGAGACATAGGTCTTATTTTCCTAAAGATTTTTCTCTCTCTGTCTCCCTCCAAGTGCGATGATAAGGCACCTGGAAAAAAACCCCGACCTCTCAAAGTGTGTGATGGGACAGAGATATCGAACGAATGAGCTCGGGGGATTTAACTCTAACTAGCATACAGTCAAAAGCGAAAACAATATTGTAATCATTACGCCTCTTCTCGAGAGTATCCAGGTAAATGAGTCTAAGCCTGTCCGGGTAAGGAGTCAAGAATAGAGAATTATTCCAGGGAAGGCCGCGAAGAGCATACCTAACAAACATACGCTGGACAGCCTACTCCGGATGAACCTCAAAAAATATGTTTTAGGAAATTTTCTTTCACTTTATATTATCTACAATTCGATTCGAACTCTTGGTCAAAATCAAAGCAACCGAACCCGAACCGAAAATTTAAAGTGAAGTGTCAGCCGGAAAAAATTCTAGTTTTTTGTAGACCATAGACATATAAAACTCCTGGACCGCGCAATGCCCTTTCTCACATGGGCACACTTTTTCTTGTCTTCTTCTTATCAAATCGTCCTTAGACGAAACGAGAAGCAACTACTTTTAACTCTTTCATTTGCATGGCTTGCAATACAGCTGACACTGATCAAGTGCCACTGGAATCATCCTTAGACGGAAAGAGACGACCTGAGAAAAGTGATCCCATTTTGCTACCAAGTATAGCATTACGACGCGTGGTCCATTTCTTTATGTCGGTGTTGTAGACTATTAAGTGACATGGAAAAAAGCAGCTGATTAGGTAGTTCAGAGCAATCCAAAGGAAATCGGATAATTCCTAATTTAGTTCGACTCTAAAATCATCGGCTGTTTTTAATTTCACTTATATTATACTGCCTTATTTATTATTATCGGTATTACTGTTATCGATTTGCGAGTATTTCCCTAGGGTCTCCCCCTTTTATATCAAAAATAATCGCAAAGATTTTATTTTGTGAAGTAAATATTTCATTGTCCAATAACCTTATCGCAC
>QYTT01079431.1:0-15805 GCA_006980735.1 Dasypogon diadema
TTCACATTTTTGCCAATAGCACTCTCGGTTGGTTAATTATGCGGGCCGAAAAAATCACGAAGAACGTGAAACGCACTTTTGTTTGAACATCCATTTTCGTAATAGGCTTCAATAACTTTAACACGTTGTTCAATGCTCAACGTTTTCATGATTCAATTTGTAAATGACTAAAGATGTCAAAATAAAAAACTAACCTCAAAAAACAATTGACATTTAAGCTCCGTATAATTTAACATCTGTCAGAACTATTGTAACACCCTGTATTTGCAACCGCCGACAAGATGTCATATGTGGGCTGGTCAATTTCCGGTGGCAGGACATCAATTGGTGTTTGCACACTTTGAACGTTTCTCGGGCTCGGGGAGCAATCGGTTCATTAAGGATATCCTGAATGTTAAGTATGAGTGCTCCATATCCAGTTTTGATCATATTAGAGTGGAAATCTTGCCGCAGTGTTGTAACGGTCCTAAACAAAGGTTTGGCAATCTTCCTTCCTCTCACCTGATGCTTTTACATTTCCCCCTTTTCTTCCACCCTATGAAATTTCAGTTTTGTGTTGTTTTGAGTGGATTTTCAGAGATATACGAGCGTTCTCTGGACTACTATCTGGAACTTCTATTCACAACATCTGTTATAGTTGGTCAATTTATTAGTAGTCCCATGAGCAGCTTACGTCGCATACTTCAATACAGTTTTGGAAAATTTGTTTTGAGCATTTCTACGTTTTAAGTTTTCGAAATTCTATGTTTAACTTTTTTCAAGATTTTGTATTCTGATTTGTGTAGATTCTTCAATGTATTGGCGATGAAATTATGGAGATGGAAATCTGCTGAAGCTGATAAGAACTTGGAACGGCCATAGTAATGTAAGTATTAAGGCCTAGGTCACAAGAGCATATAAAGTTCTAACACTTAGCTGTGACTTAAGCGATTCGACAAAAAGAAAAAAGACGTTCATAACACAATCGACAGGTAATCTTAACATACTGTGGAAATTAGAACTTCTAGAGATATATTCAAATTTTGAGTTGTACACTTTTTTTAGGGTGTCGTAATATGCTCTACTGTCTTATGTCGTTTTTACAGGACACCTGCAACAAATGGTGGCAATCGTGATTCGATTAAAGGCTATTTGTATAATTTCGATTTTATTATTGTTTGAATAAATTTCTATAAAAAAATTCGATGGTGTTTTATTTATTTATAGCTCCCTCAACCCTTACGATAAATAAATATCGATTCTTGAAAATTAAAATGTTACAAGCGACAGTGATGAAGTGCTACAATGAGAGAGAGAAAAAATTTCATAATATTGGTAATATTTCATTAGATTAAATGAATAATTTGAAAACAATAATCATATACTTCTTTTTGAAGTACAAGAAAATGAATATAACATCATTTATTTACGCACGTACTAATTTTAGTAGAATGGCGCTCATAATATGAAATTCTTTCTCTCTGTCACTTTAACATTTCACCACTGTCGCTTGTAACATTTTAATTTTTAATTTTTTAAGCTAGTTAGACAACTAAACAGACTAACCATAAAAGTAAGAAAAAAATACTACTAAAAGTGTTAAAGATAAAAAATTAAAAAAAGAAATAAATTAAGACCTGTACAGTTGTATCCATCAATAATGTTGTAATCGTTAAGGGCCATATTCATCAAACGATAACTGATTCGATCTTAATATGTGTTGTTGTCTTCCACATTGTACTTAAGAAGAATATTCCAGAGATCGACAACATTGACAAAATAAGATCTACAGTCGTAAAAGACGATTTCAAGCTTGCGTTTAAAGGAAAAATCAAGCTAGCATAGGTAGAATGAGGCAAGAGCAGAAATTTAATCAGTTTTAATTAGGTGGTGGGTGGTCGAACATAAACAGATGGCCATAGTCTTTGTAATCTGGTACAAATTTTGCCAAGTGAAAACCTAATACACCCATGGAAAAAAAAGGTTCGTACTTACTGGTAACTCTGTTTTCATATAATTTTTGATTGAATAGCTGGTGTATAGTAGTGAATTTTCTTACATTAAATAAAATGAAGCCACTTTAATAGCCCTTACATTATTTTACCTGAATTCAATCAGTAGGTATGAAAACAAGTCAAAATGAAGAGACCTGTACTGAAGATGAGGTAGAAAGCTTGAAAAAAAAGTGGAAAACGATTACAGGATTACAGTTGGGTGTAAGATCATAACACTTTAGTTTAGTATTAAGTTTTACCTCTAAATTATAAACACAATCAACAAAAGACAGTAACACATTATTAGGTTTAAGAGGTGGAGTATTGCCCATGTCGAAAATTGCATTATATATAGAAGTCACCATGTAACTTATTTGGGTTGATTAAGAGTTTGTTATAAACTGATCATTTATAGATGTCTCGCTAAGATTTAATTCAAGTGAAACAATTTTCAATCAGACCAATTGATGTGCTCAAATATAATTGAATATCTTCATTAACATATAGGCTAAAGAGTAGGGGTCCTAATACTGACCCCTATGGAACTCCATAAAGCAAATGTAAGAAAGGCAGGAAGGTCCCCATCACCCTGCTCTCTTTGACTTGTGATTGATGGGATAACCTATGTATTTATATTTTTGCACTAAAAAGAGGAGAGGATTTGGTAGTGTATCCGAGAGGGTATCATCTTATTGAATAAAAGAGGTAAAAAAGACGGAATAATTACTATTATTGCTCACTTGCTGCAATCTATTCGTGAAGGAACTCTTTGTTAACTCGGTCGTCGCAGAGAAGAAATAAAAATTAAAATAAAATTTAGAAAGCAACTTAGAATGGACAATATTGTTAAATGTTTGTGTAAAATCTAGTAAGATTAGGAATCCGCCAATAAGAGCCATTCAAAGATCAGAAGACACATTAACTAATACCGCTGCCACTTATCACACAAATAGCTCTGTAACTCGGGCAGTCGAAACAGAAAAACCAAAGCCAGTTGATAACTCAGAAAGCAAAATGTTGTGGTTTACACTATCAAATGTCTTCGAAAATAGCCTCCGGCCAGTCGGGTATAAAACAAAAGGTAGCCCTCAGTGTACACAGAACACAGTAAAAAGTGACTTTAGATGGTCAGACAACATAGTCCTTGATCAGCCCCACATTTGAAAGGGGGTGTATGTACTTCAATAATTCATGGATGGATGAAAGCATCTTCAAATGTAGTATCGAGAGATATACGCAATAGAGCTCTGTGATTTTATAATCATTAGCAAAGGTATGCGGAAGCCGAGATCGTCAAGGTTCTTTCCTAGGGACGTCGAGGATAATGAAGTTGCGGACCAGTTGGCAAAGAAAGGTGTTAACTTTAATTTTAGTGACCCTCAGACATTTCGTGGTCTATTCAAAAGTCATATCAGGGCTATCTTCCAATTATTGGAAGTGCGAACCAAATACTTAAATGGAATCAGCCAATCTGGTCTGAAACAGGTGACGTTTCTAACAGGTCTACTAACTAATCATTGCCCTCTGAGGTACCACCTTAAAAAAATGGATGGTGCCGATTCTGCTTAGAGGATGGTGAGACAGCGGAGCACATTGTCTATCACTCCGAAGCACTTTGCCGCCAACGAAAGAAACAACTTGATATGGTCCTTATTTTACCAAATCATGTTTCCAAAATGACGCCTAAAAAGGACAATGACCACATAATGAAGTCAGTAGATTCGATACCAATCTCCTGCACCACAGAAGCTATCCAAAGCATTTCGAAATTCCGAAAAGTCGGTATGTCTGTAACTATAATAGGAAAAACCTTTTGACATAATCAAGGGAAAAATTCTGTTGATCCAGCGGTATATAGTATGTCGTCTACTACCTTTTCAGAAAATGTTATTAAATAGGAGCAGTTTAATACCATTTCTTATTAAATTATAAGTAATTGTTACAACCTGCTTTCATCAACTACAAATTAAAATTTCTTTTGCTAAGATAAATGCCAATTATTTAAACAACAAAATACTTTTCTCTGACGCTGGATAAAGCAATATAACTATCTACAAAACTCACCTCCGGATTCATCATCAACGTGTCCTTGGAAAGAAGCGATGTCCTCTTTCTTCCGCCACCTCTACAATAGATTACCTCTCCAGGTTTATGTGGACCGCCCGTACCACTACTCCCAGTTGTACTGCACGTCTTATCTGCATTCTTAATCTTCTCTTTTTCTTGAAGTCTCTTATCACCACAGGCATCAATCGTACTACCTCCAGCAGGTGGAGGTGAAGTTGCAGATGTTAATGCAGTTTCAATTGTAACATCTGTTGGGGCTGGAGGTGCTGGGTTATGGGACACTTTCTCCTTTACCTTTTCTTTTTCTCTGATGGTCTCTTCGACTCGTCTGTTTAATATTTCCTCACAAATTGTCTTCATTTTAGATGTTGGAGGAAGTGTGGTTTTTGAATTCTTCTGAGAATTGTACTAAATTGCTGATATAAGAGTAGCGGACGAGATAGAAATAACGAAACTTACCCTGATTATTACCACGGGGTTTGCATGCTTCAGTGATTTGACCACCAAATATGGTGAATGTCGCTGTAAACTTGATAGTAGCGTCAGTAGTGACATTCTAGAAAACATATTGTTTCTACAAAGCTATATTAAAATTATTGCTAAAATGAAATGTGAATTTTAAGACAAAAATCTGTAAAATTTCGAGTCCAAAAAGGCGAACAGTTTTGAAAGTAGAAGCAATTGACACAATATTCATGCCATGTCTGCGATTTTAAAATCAAATTGCCTGAGAAAGCCTGATATAAAACAAAAATGTAAAGTAAATTTTCTGTAAAGTTTGATTTTATACTATTCTATAGGTATAGGATATGTAATGTATATATTTCAAGACTATCAGTGCCATATGTATCCATTTCTTATTACTGCAATACACATACACTCTTGCCTGCCGACCTCCGCTTTCATTTAGACTTATCGTGGTAAACAGGTTCCACCACGATCAGCGACTATTTCCTTACAAAAGAATGACTCACCTTTAATTGCAAAAAAACACACCCACAAAGACTTTTCAAGGACAACAAGTTCCTACAATATTGATGATGTGATGCAAATCGAACTCCAGAAGGACAAGATCCAATCAAACCACCATCACCGGAGACGAGCGAACCTTCCAAAGATTCCTGGTGCTGCCAGAAAGAGAATGAAGTAGTGGTGGAAGGACTTGCTCTGATGAAGGAACGGACTCACTCTGATAATACTAATCTGGTTATGTTTAACAACAGGATAAGAAGCAGAGGACATAGTCGGAGAAACCTTATACATAGCAAATTTCACAGCCCCGTTCCTCGCCTACATTCAAGGAACTAACAGAGAGCATACAGCTGCTCTATTTAAAAAGATTGCGGAGCAAAAGGACTGTTCCATCAAACTTAAACCTTCAGTGGTTCAACATTCCGTGGCTGTATTGAACATTGAAGTAAATTCCAACAGCCTTCTAAGGCAAACAAATCCAGCGGAACTCCAACTCTCGTCTTCCGCCAATACATTGGAGCCTAGCGGAGACATAAAAATGTATTACAAAATTTATTTCAGTACATATAGTTATGGTTAAAAATGAAGGAATAAAGAAAAGTGTATATAGAAAACTTAAATTAGGAAACAAATAACAAACCAAAAAATGTAATAAAGTAAAAGTAAAGAGTTTAAATTAATAATAGTTTTCACTAATCAACTATTTGGTCAAATGTACGTACTTGTAAGATATAAAGACGATTTTTAGGTAATTTGCAGAAGAGTCTGTCAGAGCCTACCCGTTGAATACCACCCAGCAAGTGGTTCGATTTGCGTTTAACCTGGACAAAGTAAGAATGCTAAATCGTTAATGAAGAAGCTAAACAATAAAAGACCCAGAATTGATCCGTGAGGGACTCCAATATTTAAAAGCTCTGGAATAGATTGCACATTATGTATTTAACTTCACTATTTGACTCCGATTTGATAAGAAACAGACTATTAATTTGTTAGCTGATGAGGAGAAGTTAAAGATATTACTAAGTTTGTAAAGTACGTTATAGTTATTAATGGAGTCAAAGGCTTGTCTAAAATGGAGTAAACTTAAGATTGTAATTTTGTCATTGTCACTAGTCTCATGTATGTCAGCCGTAACTTTGAGTAGCGCAGGTTTGCAGCTATGCCCCGGGCCGGAATCCAGATTTCCACATAGAAATTAAGCTATTAGCCTCAACATAATCAGCTAAATGTGCATACATCAGCTTTTCCAACGCCTTGGCACAAAAGTTCGGTAAGCTAATAGGTCGGAAGCCGCTGAGCTGAATAAGTGCAATAGTGGGCGAGTGATATATGGAGCGATCAGTTTAGTGTATTTAGGGGGGAAAATCATCAGGCCCAGATGCATTTGATGTGATTGAAAATATAGCCCTTAAGATATCAAAGTTATCAACACATCGATCGGACAGAAAATCCTTGCGAACAAACTTGATAAGTGCTGCAATTATCACCTTACTAGTGCTATTGTCGACCATACACACCTAAATTACGTATATTGTCCCATAATTTTTTTTTTTTTGGAGCAAGTTTATATCGAGTAAAGGCAGCCGCTTGGAGAGCCTAGTGGTTAGAGCGCCCGATCGGAAATCTGGAGGTCGTTGTTTCGATTCCGGTCCCACTCGCTGGTTTTTTCCGTGTCGTTAAAATAAATGTTTTAAAAATTTACTATCACTTGAAATTCTCATTTTTCGGTCCTATTAAATGTTTAAGAAATTATAATAAAATTTTTATATTTGCAAACTGTACAATTCTATTTATTTAATTCTGAGGCACATGCTCCTGCTGTCTGTGTGCTTACTGTCAAGAAGTGACTAACAAAACTTTACAACAGTTTCGCATATCAAAACTTTTTATAACATTTCTGCATAATTGCTCCTCAATCTCATCAATGCGCCATGAAATCTCGTCTTTGAGTTGCTGGATGGTGATTGGCTTCTTGACATAAACTTTACACTTCAGATGGCCCTAAAGAAAGAAGTCTAACGATGTCAAGTCGCAAGATCTCGGTGACCAACTGACTTCTCTGTTTCGGGAGATTATGCGCCCGGGAAACTTCTCATGCAGGAGAGTCATTGTGTCGTGGGCTGTGTGGCATGTGGCGCCATCTTGTTGAAACCACATATCATCGATGTTATAATCTTCCAATATTGGCCACAAAAAGTTGTTTAACATTGCGCGATAGCGCTCGCCATTCACTGTAACCGAATTCCCAGCATCTTTTTCAAAAAAATGGTTCAATGATTCCTCCAGCAAAGAATGCATGCACACCATGGAGCACGTACTGGCTTCTTAACATCTGCCACAGACCCGGTTTCTTGGAATTTCTTCACAATTTTGCCAATAGCATTCTCGATTGGTTGATTATGCGGGCCGAAAAAATCACGAAGAGCGCGAAATGCACTTTTGTTTGAACATCCATTTTCGTAATAGGCTTCAATAAATTTAACACGTTATTCAATGCTCAATTTTCCATGATTCAATTTCAATTCAAACTTCATGACATCTGTCCAAACTATTGTAACACTCTGTATATACATCGAAATGACGCTGTTAGTTATTTAAGGGCATTTAGGCTTGTTCTCTTATGTGTGTTTAGCAGGTTTTTGGATTAAACTTTTGTATATATTACAATTCTCCAGACTACAGCATAATAATTCGCTTTAGTCTTCTTTTAATGCTTTTATTCACTGGCTTCATGCATCGCATTTGTTTAGCATGCCCCACTAATTGTCTGTAATTGGAGGCAGTGTTAAACGCCCCCATCAATGAAATTCTTGAGAAAAGTCATTTCTTAATTCTTCCAGGGCTTGGTGCTCTACATGGAAGATTATATAGACTTATTGAAGAGCCTTCTCAAGCTAATTACTTTCTACGTGGAATACATATTATAACCACTTCCCAAGTAAACAGTACGCAAGTTAGCGAGAATAGAGGCGTTTATTTTTTATCTCAACATATAAAATTCTTCAAAACTTTAAACATTAACAATCACCACAAAAAATATATATATATGCACATCTTCCATTATCGCATGAGAGACTACTCAGTCTTTGTAACTCCGGGTTTTTCGTAAGTCATGGCAAGATCACAAACCTCTTTTTCCAGTAATTTCAGTTGCTCTAAAGCAATTTTACCTTCGTCGGAATCATTTCCAAGACTAAGAAGTTTCAAGACCAGATCTATTAACGAAATAAAAGCTTAAACTTAAACACAAAATATGATTATTATATTCATACCGTGATATTTTCGTAAAATGCCATTTTGCTCTTCACTAAGGTGTATCTGAAGAAACTGAAGGATTTGAGAAACAAACCTTCCGGAAGCATGAATTATACAACTTGTAGCACTCGTAAAGAGAATTAAAACAGCCAAATGCAAAATTAATGCCGGATCCTCAGCCTCTTGCAACTGCTGGCATAACTTTTCCTTGTGCTGTAAAATTAAGGATCGATCTTTCCTTTTATCGACCTTCTTAATTATCATGCTGCACGATTTCAGGGCGCTTTCTGCCGCGGAAAGAAATTCCTCGATTGAAGCTTTTGTTAAAGATTTATTGAGTTCTATCAGTGGAGCTCTATACTCAGCGTCTGCAAAGCAGTCATATAAATCACAAAAATAATAGGCTTTTGTGGTTCTTATAGTACTTACCACATTCCTGGGCAATTTTCACCCTTTGGTCTGCGCTTAGTGATGTATTTTTTATATTCAAATTACACTCGCTTGCCACATAAACTGCTATTTCATTACAAATGTCGCAACCTAAAGTTTTGAGAAGATATTTTACAAGCTGAGGCTGTACATCAGCTGGCAGTAACTGTAGTAGAAAAATTGTTGTTAAACGTGGAATATCTGCAACGTTTAAAATATACTTTTAATCCTTTTTCATATAAACGAATATCCACGAGTAGAGTATTTAGCTTTTCTTGCAGGGAAGCATGGGTTTGTCTTCGATTTGTTTGTGGCGTAGATTCGTGGAGAGTTTGCGCTGTTTGTAAAGCTAGTTGATTTATTTGGCTGCCAAATGAAGGTAATTGCAATCTAAAAAAAACTCTATATGATAATTTACTTACTTGTGATACATTTTAGCTATCTTTTTAGTTAGATGTTCTAGTCCTTCTTCTTCCAGCTTTTTCTCAATTACTTTCTCTATTTCTGCGAGTGAAACCAATTCCAACGACTGTAAAAATGTAACACATTTTTGTTGAATACAGAATTAGGAGACAGTAAGAGTATATACACCACAATTGCCGAGCCAGGTCGTTTAGTTATACTTCTTTTGCAAACATCGACCAAGTAATAACAAAAAGACTGTTCAGCCCCTAAGGCAGACACTGAAGGCTTTTCCACGAATTTTTGCCCATCGATGTCTCGCCTGACACCTTCCATCTGCAGCTCTCGGGCGAGGTTCGCTAGCGCAAAAAGTAGAGAAAAAGCGTTCATGGTCTGTCTTAGGGGCTGACTAGTCTTTCTGTTATTGCTTAGCTGATGGTTCAATCCAATGCGAGTTGTAAGCTTCGAATTGTTTATTCTTAACTCTTTTTGAAACCAGTTGAAACTTAAAGAAGTGGAACGAAAAAACGAAGACAAAGCACATCTACTTACAATAAAAAAAAGTAAAATATGCATTTGTAAGAAGATCTAACATGACCTATGGAATTTGTACGTCAGATATTTTTAAAGAAATTCTACTGACGAGAATTGTACTTGTGAAGCCACTGGGATGTTGCACCGTAATATTTCATGCCAAATATTGTGGCTCACTTGCAACATTTGTCAGGTTAAAATTTCCCAATCTCTCTAATTTCCTTCCGCCTAAGCTGTGCTGAGGGCATCATAGGGTTGTCCCCTGAGCTTAGGCAATACCTTTAAAAAAGCATTATCTTATTTACTGTACTAATTAAGGTCGAGTTATAGTAGTCCCGTCTGAACGAAATTATTTTTAAAAGCTTTTATTTAACTTGAATTCTTTATATGTACAGTGTCGTATCTTTCTATACATTTCACGTCCTTCCCGTCATCTGATTGAACTGAAAATTTTCCATGTATATATAGATCTGATAACATACAATAATAAGGAATCAAGAAGTTGATCTGAGGATAGAGCGGGAACATGGCCACAGGAACATTGATCCGGCGAACGTAGACCCATCGAATTTAGGCCTGTGATCACGGTCTGATGATAAAGCCGCTGATGAACGTAGACCCACTAAGTTTTAGCGCGTTAGATTCGTCTCAATGAGTACGTGGGTTATAGACGTTAATTAGGATCTGATGGCAGTGCCAGAAGGCGGCCACGATTCTCCCAGTAGAACAACAAACGAGCTCTAACGGCCCGTCAGCCCACACTGTACTAGCGTAGTGGGTAACAGTCTAAGCTACTATCAGGACTATCATTTTTTTATTTATCATTACCCAAGACAAAATTATTGGTTACGCCAAGGATTTGAATCGCACATGTCTAATTAATGATACTGTGTCACATGTAACCAACTACGCAAGCTTAAGCTGAGATGTGCCGATAAGCTGGATGACAGGGGGTAGATAAACGTAAGTCTGTCGCAAACGTATAAACCTCTGGGCACCCGGCGCATATAGTTGTATAAATGCCTTGCCACTCTACTCAGGAACTCTGGAGGAGCAAACCACTAGTTGTCTCAGTACTCGCAGAAATAAAATGGCAGAAAACAAGAAACAAACATATCAGAATCAGAAAAATTGGTGCATTCCATAGACGCTATCGAAAACTACCTAACGACCTTTTTAGAAGAGAGCCCAAGCAAACTTGTATTATGTTGGGAATCAATAGGGACATGTACAACAAAATAATGAAAGTGAAAAAAACCTTTCCTAAGTTTGGTTAAAATGCAAACTTTGTGCAAATGTCCAGTAGCACATTACATTTGGGTACATAAAACTACAAGACGGAAAAGTAGTAGCCTGTTAAAATGGGACAGTGCTACGCAATAAGTAGATTCATCAGGAGTACAAAATTCATTTTGTATTTCACTGTGCTCATGAAACGTCACAATCAGAAATGATCAGTATTAAATTTTGGAGGTTCTGCAATACTTACCTTATTACTCTTTTTGCTACTTTTAACTTCATCCTCATCGTCATCGTCTTCCCGAATATTTTTATCTCCACCACGTTGATGTTTTTTCGTTGATTTTGTTTTAGTTTCCCGGCCTTGTGTTCCACCGCCACCTTTACCTGTAGCTGCTTTTCTTCTGCGTTCTTCTCGTTTTTCTGACTATTTTTTAAAATGATATTGTGAACAATTTTACTTACATCTAAAAGATAAACATACTTTAGCATCCAAGTAGTCAAAATCTGGTTCGGATCCCCTGGTGTTAGCCACTTGTTTTTCTGCTAAATATTGCTGATACATTCCACTTTCAATAGCATTTTTGGCGTTTCTTGTAGCAATTTCATTGCAAGGTTGGACAAGATCCGTTAAATATTGATTAGAGAATACTACAAAGAATTTAAATGAAGTACGCTATTACCACGAAAGAAATTTCAAGGTACCAGTTGTTTCCAAATACACAAAATTATAAGGTATGTTCTTGGATGAAGAAATGGAACTAAATAACTCTTCGATATCTTCCTCTGACATGTTCGATGGAAGAATTGTGGACAAATCGACGTAACTTTTTGTTGAATTACATTCATTTAGGGCGGAAACCAAAGTCAAATCAGTAATCTTTGATCCCACGGCACATTTTTTAAGGAAGGTTATGTCTTCATTTGGGAATTGTTTCTTTATAAATTGTTTTGGATCGGAAATCCCTAGTTTCGAAATTGCATCGTATTCTAAGAAGCCATTCTGACTGAAAAATGATTGAGCCCAGTCGATCTAAAACAATCCTTTAATGTATATTTGTGCAAATGTTTTGAGAAAATACCTGCATTTTTGCATAAATGTGCGGGATATACTGGGCATTTGCTAATTTTGATGTGATGGTACCAGCAGGTGCAACTTCATCGAGTAATGAGTGGAAAATCTTCTCTTGGACATGAATTTGTTGTAAAATAGCTGAAATCGGTGTTGGGCGTGTTATGGCAGCAAGAGCTCCGCGGATTTTTCCTTTGCATCTCAATATATAAGCTTGTGTGAAGATAACTCTCGGATTGTTGGGATCTTGTCGGCCCCGAATGATTTTTCCTAAATGCTTCTCAACCACGTTGTGTTGAAGAAAATCCGATGGTAAATCGAACTGTACCGTTAAATCAGATATTGTGATCTCTCCGCTTTGACTAAGTTTTTCATTAATTTCTGTTGCTATTCGAGTTATATAGTCCTCATCAATAAGCTGGCCAAGCATAAAGTAAATATGCTCATTTTCAGATGCGATTTTCTCTGCTATTACATTGATCTACAAAGAAATATTATTTTAATTTTATAGATATAAATGCAAATATTTTATTCTACTTTATGGACAGAAGAAAGGTTTTATAAGTGCGATCGGTCTCCAAAATTATACAATTGAAAAAAAATGTTGTGTCATATCTTGGGAATTTCCAAACTAACTTTATTCGAAAAAGAAGCTAAACAAGAAGATAAATAAAACTATTCCGGTATTTAGCAAAAATCTGTACTACACGGCCCCTTTTTCGTACGATTTCAATGTGTCCTATTGTTGCCCGAAAGCAATAAATTACTTAAATGTCAGTGTAAGCTCTTCAAAACAATAAATTCCACTAAAGCCAAAGATATGCAACCAGATTAAGTAATTTTATTTAGGAAAATTCACAGCGGTACCAGGAAGTAGAATTCTAATTATATTTGTGAGCTTTTTCTCAAACCTCAGTAAGTAATCGAGCCACTGAGGAGCACGGTAATGAATAATTTTATCGCAGAATAACAGTGGGTAAGATAACAGAGAGTGTTATAATGCATTTCTTGTTCATTTATTTACTGGCAATAAAAATTAAAATCATTCTAGTGAAATTCTGTTTGCCTTGTTTATTTGATGGAGCAGACGTAGTGGTTTCAATCAATACATTTTATATCTTTTTTATAATCTTACATTTACATGCAAGAATGGCTTAGAAGTACTTAAATTGAACCTTACTTTTATCCTTATATTTACTGGCAATAAAAATTAAAATCATTCTAGTGAAATTCTGTTTGCCTTGTTTATTTGATGGAGCAGACGTAGTGGTTTCAATCAATACATTTTATATCATATATTCATTGATGTTGGGAATGTATAGTAATGCACATACATTCATTACTTCATTGATGAAGTAATGAAGACATCTTCCACTGGGATAGGACCTCGAAAGGGTTAAACTGTGGAGCGCAATGCAAAAGAACGGAATGCAAACGCTAGAAAATGTCAAATGTCAATGTTAAAATGTCATCACCGTCATCATTGTTATTAACTGTGCTTTTTTGCTCAAGATCCAGATCTGTAGACAAAAAAACGATCGGCATTACTGATAATCATTAGTTGTATTTTTTTGCACAAGATATCAAGATCTGGATCTCAATAAGACACATAATTACAACAACAACAAAAGATCTCGATCTTTATACAGATCTTGGATCTGGATCTTTATTCAAAAATTATTACTGATTCCCACATATAGGCGCACTTTCTTAGTCTTAGATGTTGGTACTATTGTTTACCAAACTTAAAGAGTGATCTTAAAAGTAAGCAAACATGTATGATATAAAATTGCAAGTATTACAAATAACAAAAAAGAAATTTATGCGTCTTAAATATTGCAACTTATTACCTATAATAAAATAAAAAAATGACTTACAATTAATTGTTTCTTTATAATGGTGAAAGAAATTAAATAATGTCTTCTGTTTTTATATTAAAAATGAAAAAAAAAATCAGTTCTCTGATTCTCACCGAACCAGTATTCGTCTCTAACAAATTAAATCCTGGAAAGATATAAAATAATATAAATATAATTTCTTTTAACCTCCTTGGCATGGAACTTATAAGGTTTTCTGTTGTGGCTCTTGAAATATTTTTCCATTCTTCCTCCGCGGTGATTTTTAAATCAGTTTTTATTGTTTATTGCCCTATTCCGAATATTTTTATCCAGTGTATGATGCTCTATGGGGTTTGCAGCTGTAGACTGTGGTGGTATCTCCATCCAGTTGGGAGTGTTATATAACAGCCATAATTTGGTGTTCAGTGCCGTATGCTTCGGATCATTATCTTGGGTGAATATGTAATCAACAGATATACCCATATTTTCGATACTTTTTTTTAGGTATAATTTAAGAATATTAATATAAACCTTGTGGTCCATATTACCTTCAAAAACATGCAAAGATCCTCCACCATGTTTTGTCGTCGCGCACAAATCTTCTTCGTCCATACCGTTACTTTACTATCTGACTTAAAAATGTTAAATTTACTCTCGTCAGTAGATAACACTTTCTTCCAAAACTCCAGAGGATGATCTTTGTATGTTTTTGCGTAATTAACCCTTTCCTTTTTATTAACTTTGTTTATGAATGGTTTTATACGAGCTGCTCGCCCATTATAACCCACTTGATGAAGGACCTTGCGTACCGTATCAGTAGATATCGTTTTACAAATCTTATTTTTTATCTGAGGAACTATTTTTGGTGCACTTAATTTAGGATTTTTCTTTTTAAATTTTTCTCACAATTTGACGCATTTCAGTTTCAGTAAGTTTTTGAGGACGACCCATTCTCGGCGCATTTTTGTATTTTTTCGTTTTCAAATATCTGTGCACAATCCTTTTAACTGTAGATACTGGTCTACTGACATTTTCAACGATTTCTTTATATGATAAACTTTTATTAAACATATTAACAATAATTTCTCTTTTCTCCTTCGTAGTTTCTCGACTTTTGCTCCCCATTTTGAAATTTTTACTTCCGATTACGGTTTACGCATTCGTACCTAACAAGACACTGAGCGTGTTAGTTGGACTGAAAGTGGAACTGAAACTTTACTCCCGGAATTAGAACATCGTATAAATGCATCTGGATTACGACTTTTGAGAAGATGGTGCGATTCAGATTGAGGACAATTTTAAAAGGAATAGAAAAACCTGATAAAGAAACAAATAAAAACAAATAAAAAAATGTTGCGAGGAAGAATTATGTAAAATCATCTGCCACGTAAACCCCAACGTTTAATTCGGATTTTAACTCCTTTGCCTATAAACGCAACAAGATTTTCATTCCGCGAGTTTCAATGCGCATTGTAACTCTTGCCTATAAACGTAGTAATAGAAAGCCTCTGTCTCATGAAGGAAACTGAGAATTTCTCGGTTATCTCACTGAGAACGTGGATACGGAAAGGTCCTTAATTCTTTACCAAGTTATGTGAGGCAAGTAGACATCAAGGTGGTTAAAACTAAAATGGTAAAGTTTGTGGAACAATCTTTTTGAGCTATGAAATCCAAAATAAAATTATAAATTGACTAAGGAAATAAATACTATTATTATTCGTATTGGCTGTGGTATAATTTTGCAGTGGACAGTAGACAGTGGCATCCTTCCAAATAGGTGTCACAACCCTTCAACAGGATCACGCTCTCAGTCAAACCCAAACCATTCGCCCCATAATCCTGTAAATAGTTCTCCTTACCTTTGATAGGTCAACGTTCAAAACTTTGGATAGCTCGACTAGATTTACTCTGCCCCCATGAACATAGAGTTCGTCCAAGACCTCTTTCTCCAGATGTTGTGGCGTTATGTACTCTTTCCCGTCATTAGTGAAAATAACATCCACCAGTCCTTTTTCCAATAAAAG
>QYTT01079432.1:15359-30589 GCA_006980735.1 Dasypogon diadema
ATTGTTCCGAAGTGGTTGCTGCAGTGGTCTCCTATAGAGAAGATGACAGTTATCCACTTTAAATAAGAAAAATTGCTCTTGGAGTGGCCACTTCTTGGAAATTTGTTTTATAACGAGTGCACCACTAAGCAGATTGCTGACATAAATTCCAAATAATTTTCGAAATTAAGGGGTTGTTTTTGTTCTCTTGTTTTTAAGGAATTTGAGACACTGTGACGAAGGAGAGTGGATTCCAAAGTGTGTTTGAAATTTGAAACTATTTTGTTTATTTTTATACCTTTTGCATGTGTTGCCAGAAAAGGTCTTAAAATTTTTATTGTAAACAGAGCTAACGAAAGCGCAGAGGGTCACGGAGCTGCTCAATTGCTCTTCTATATTTTTAAAAAATTTAGAAAGCTCAAATCCATTTGATATGCTGTATTCGAACTGATCTCGGGTGGATCTAAACGTCCAACAACAGATTATCGATTAGATCAGAAAGCGTAGTAAAAGTCGTTGTTTTAAGGTGCTTGAAAATCAGACTATTCATTTTTTCTACTCTTTCTTCGGAATACCACCCTACACCGGGGACTTTGTGTCTCTGTAAGCTCTTTCAGACAGTTTTACTACATTAGCCTATGGATTATAATCCCATCTTTCTTTGATCTCCTGGGTAACCTATTATAATTAATGGAGGACCGAATACCTGCAGGATACCCGGTCTGCTTGGAGATAACCTCTAATAACCAACAGTTGGTACATCAACGTACCCTGTCAAAGCACAAATACCTAAACATATAAATGTCTGCGGCATGGTCTACCAAACAGAAATCTTCCAGAATTTCAGTCTAAATAAAACGGGAACAGTAAATACAACCCAGCAATTAAATGTCTTACCTACTAATCCTTTAAATTGTATTACAGTGAATAGGCGACTCCAATTTAACCTTTTTTCTTATTCTTTTACAGATACCTAGATACACATCCGCTTGTATGCTACATGAAAGGATTCTGTCAACGTAAACGCTGGACACGGTAAGTTGACATCTTTTTAGCACTTGAAATTCTCACAGTCAGCGCACAGCACTCAAAGCCAATTATTCACAAAAACGTCGATTTTGCACACAATGCCCCCCTTTTGTTGCAAATATCCTTCGCATACATCTGTCATATGAGTTTCTGCTGTTCATCACTGACATCATCCGCCTGTCAAACTGTAGCTCATATCACATCACAGCTACTGTCCCATCAATATCAATAGCTGCAGTAGTCGCAGTCGTAGCCGGGATGATGCGGCTCCTTTGATAGCCACGTTAGGTTTGTTTCTCAACCAAAACACATCATGGAACTATTTTTAACCGTTTGACAGGCGATGGTTGAGATCTGAAAGGATTTGGTCCGATTGTTTGCGTGTCGAAAGTCGCTTTCCGTCTGTACAAACAGAAAAACGGAACGCATAGAAGTCCGAACACAAATAAAGTCTTAAAAATCCACAAATTAAATCTCATGCTCCGCAGATCAAAGGGGGCGCACCGACATTAACTCCTAAACAGAAATTCGGTGCCTCTCTTTGTTGCTGGTAGGGTGCTGGGTGCTGGTGCTGGGTCGCCTCCTTAAAGGCGAACAGCGTTTTATGTGTGACTCGCCCTGTTATACGACGCTGAACATCTTCGGGCTGCTGGGATACAAGAAAGACATTCGACTCGAGGCTAATGCTTTGTTGAACGCGCCTATAAATCCAGATTATGGCGTTATTTATGTGATAGTTTTAAGTAGATCTCAGCTGGTATGTGGCCAGGTCCGGAATTGACTGCGGGCGACATAATTTAAAGGATTTTCGCTGTTAAAACGACATTTTAGTGATCATCGGCCGGGTGTAACTGTCAATAGCTGCAAGAGAAACGCCATTGAGATGGCAAGGTGTAGTCCATGTCTACAACCATGACAGCTACGGTTTTAGCTGCTGTTTGACTCCTCGAGTCAAGCACTATGTCACTGTAGTGTTATAGTGCCGAAATTCAAATTAGCTGCCCACATATCGATTATTAACCAAACCAGTGGAGGATTTTTATTATAGTTGTATTTTAGGATGCCACGAGAACTGAGAGCTTTCTAAGCGTTCCAGCCATCAGCGGATTTTCAGTTCACCCAGGAAATAATTTATGACTTTATAGTCGGCGATAAGGCCAGCATGAATTTTTATGTGAGTCGTTCTCTGATAGTTTTATTTGTGTTTGCGGCTATTTTCGGTCTTGGGCAACAATTTGTATTTTAAAAGTCATAAATTTACTGTGAAAATAGGCAATTTGTCATCATAAAATCTATCAGCTTAGATTGGTTCGATTTCAATATTGCCCTCATATCTGAATGACTCTTTCGACCACATGATAGAGTGATGGAATTTTTTACAGCGCCGGCCAATGGTGATTTGGTCACTGAGAGCTGGATTTATATGCGTAAAATGGACACTAACGAAAGGCCTTATATGGTGAAAGAATTTCTTTACTGATAGTTCTCGTTTTATTTTTCAACAAATATTGCTACTAAGGCGGATACACTAGTATTGTTGCTTCGAATCGGAAGGGAATTCTAGGACTCAACGTTTCTCAATGGTTTTCTTTTGAAATGTAAAATTTCCAACCTTGAGAAATTACTTACGTGGCCATCCTGATGGAAGCCAGGATACGCTCTTACCCTCTATTGTCTGTTGGGAGTAATTCCTCACGAAGGTGGTATTCCAAGTATATCTATATCTTTTTACCGAGAGTGATGAGTAATGGTTCAAGAAGTGTATCATCGTTTCCGCCTCTTTTTTGCAACCTCTCGTAACTCTGCACCATGAGAAAAGCTACCATCATTCATTTAATTGTAAAAAATTGTATATCGTTATCTCGGGAGAGCTTTGCAGGCTTCGAAGACAACTACTTACCTCTAGGATAGCCCTGACCTTTACGCCAAAAATTGTGGCTTACTTGTAACATTTGTCAGGTTAAAAATTTCCCAATCTCCTCTTCCCCAAAAATTTCCCTCCGCCTAAGCTGTGTTATGTACGTCAAAGGATATTTTTATATTATACATTTATAATGACTTGATTAATTTTACCTTTCACTACACTGAAAAGTAATGTAGTAGATAATGTACTAGATATGCAATGGTGTATTGATTATGCACCTATGAAGTACGAAGATTTCCATTCACATTCTTTTATTGACCTTTTACGACTGGCATAAATTACCAGATTTCTGAATGTGAATGAATTTCGGCGATTATGCAAAAACACTTTTTATCACCTCTACATCCTGTGTATTAACTAATTAACTGACTATTCTCACCTCTCCAAGACGGAACTTCAAACGTACCGCCAAATTCAAACATTCATCAAACCAGGCCCTAAAGCTATAAATTCCAAACACCATCTGGCCTTTTTATCTTTGTTGCATTGCTCTTGGCGACAGGTTGTAGTTGCCCATGTCCTTTATTCACTTGGTTAATTTAGGTTGGACAGAAAGCCTTCTTGTTCAGATTTTTATATCCTCCAAGAACTGTTTAGAGGAAAACGACATACTCGAGAACTGGCATTGAATTTATGACGCCGGAACTTAAACTTTATTACAGAGCCTCAATATATAAAATAATCCACCCAGTCATTCCTTCCTGGGCTGGGGTATTCTTAGACGGTTTTGGCAAGTAAGGCCACCGCAACGATTTTCTTGTCTTGTACAGTTGATAAATAAACATCGTAAAAGTGGTATACAACAGCCTTAGTGTTTCCTACGACAGTATTTGTTGCACTTTTATTACATTTATTGTGCCTCTGCTCCACTTTTTTATTTCTTTATTGGTGGCGGCATACGTCGTTCTCAAAGTAATTTTATTTGGCTCTAGTTTATGACAGCAATTCCCCCAAGATTTTATCCGAATATTTGCAGCTAGCAGTGTGGAATTTTATGATGCCCAAGGACCAAGTTCTTTTAGATGAAATCCCAAAGATAAATGTGATGTGCAAATTGATTTAAATTTTAGTGTGGTAATTTCCTTTTATTGTTGTTGGGATTCTATCGAAAAATTAAGGAATCTTGGAGGATTTGAGAAATAGATTTGTGCCGACTTTTATCAAAAAGGATCGTGAGCTTCAAGGAACAGTCCAACCAGTCTGGTTTAACTCTTTAGGCACATGCTAAATAGAAAGAAAAGGAGCTTGTAACAAGCATTAACTATTCCAGATTTTGTTATAATTAAAGTAGTAATGTATCCACTTCAGGGTATTATGAAATGCACCCACACCGACAAATTATTTTTGGGTTAAAACAGGAAAAGAGATATTATATTAATTAAAAAATGATTACAGGGCTCATATGGTAACCCTCTGAGGGAGTTACCCGATTTGATTCATTTTCTGCTATGATACTTTAATTTTAATAGTGTACCTGTGTCCAAAATTGTACCTATCTACTTCAAAGATTTTTTGGTTTTAGAAGAAAAAAATAATTTGATATAATTGGAGGTTTCATATGGCAACCCTACGAAGTTGTCCAATTTGGCCCATTTTAGATCTTGGTCTTCCAACTTTATCAGTATATGGGCCTCAAATGTCAAGTGTGTAGCTCAAAGCGTTTTCGAGTTATCGCTCGGAGAGAGAGACAGTGGGACAGACGGATGGACAGACAGACGAGCAGTGAATCTTATATACTCCCAAAAATATTTGCAACAAATTACAGCTCTAACTCTATTAGTGGTTTCCTGGGCAATCTGAAAGGTGGATAATAAGCGCTTCCACTACGCCCACCTCAGCAGTGATATATTCAAAAACGAAATCTGATAGACAATGCCCACTGGGATGATTCCTGCAAATTCAGCGTCTGTAAAGGAAAACAATTCTCAGCACAATCTGCCCGAATGAAGGCCAAAGCAATTTCCTTTATCTCACATAAAACGAAACAAAAACCTTCCAATACATTTAATTCCCTTCGTAAACAACAAACAAAATCCCTTTGGCTTTTAAAGAAATTTGCCCAGCAGGAGGTGTATAATCGCAGAATCACACCCCAGAACTGGGACGAGCACGAACTGTAGAAAAAGTAGCTCGGACCGAGCAGGAAGGCATAAATAAGACGAAATTACATCGTCCAGCAAATTGAAATATTACAACAGTGTGGTCCCCGGGAGCAATAAACGCTGAAAATAACTTTTACCGAAGACAAACTCGAGAAAGTCACCCGTCCGTTTGGGGATAACTAGTGCATGCAACACACTCTGCCACCAGATCCAAATAGCAACAAACGCTATGCGGCCCCCCTCACCTTCGGGGCGAAGAGAAACCAGCTCAGGGAAAGAAAGAGTCAGCGGGTTGTGGATTGCTTGAAACCAGAGCCTCGGAAACGAACGATACCATTCATTCCAACTAAAGCGGACCATAAATTTCCCACAGAATTGTCTTGGATCATAATATAACGCCATTTAACTGCATGGGGTTCACAATTACCTAATTTATCTTTTTTATTTCCTCTGCTCGGGGCGATATATCGCCTTCCTCCGGCTGTGCTGGTTATTGCACTTGCAGGATGTTATTCTCCAGGTCTTAGGAGTTATTCAGGATCCGTTCTTGAGATGCTGTTCACTGTCCTACCCTCACCATTCACCACCATTGGCCATTATTTATTCCCGTGCAACGGTGTGAGTTCGATTCGACCCAGGACCAGGACTGTTAACGTGCAATAAAAATTTTATTAGGAGCAGGACAAGATGCCGCCATTGCTATCTGAGATGTCCAGGCCGACACTCGAACTTCCAGCCTAAAATGCCGGGGAATACAAATGAAGTTGATGGGCCCTAGAGCCCCATGAGAAGTGGTAAATGAGATGAAAATGAGGGACTTCAAAGGCGGCCGCCGACACATCTTAGCACTGCCGCCGTCGTCGCCACAATAATCTCCATCACTCCGTGGTGCGCAACAACAACTCACGCCGAACAAGATGAGTTCAACCATTTAGCCCTCGTCACTCAAGAATTAAGGCAAAGTGGCAAATGGTTTGATTACTTGGAGGAAAACACGTTTTCGGGATGTTTTGCTTCATTCAGGCCGGAGCCCGAGGTCCGGGATGGACGGGCTCGCTTTAGGGGGCGACCGGGAGGAAACCATGTTCCGAAGGGTCTCTGGAGGATATCATGCATGAATAACTTGTTGAGTTCTTGGTAAATACTTGGGACGTCGTTTTCACTTTACACTGTCAGACATCTTGTGCCGCGTTTGATCTCCTGACTAATTTGAGCTGACTCCTTGAGAGTAAACTTAAGAAGAAGCTGAAGTTGAGGGACCACGCACAATGAAGTACGCTTGGTTTGTGTCAAAGGCAGTGTAAGGAAATATTTCCGTTCCTCCTGGGCGATGTCTTGTGAATTAATTTATCTTAAGTGGAACAGATGGATATGATGGAATATTTGGAATCGTTGAAATTTATGAAATAGCCTCAAATTGAGATTTGAAGTATAGAAAGATTCAGAGTACCCAGAAGGGTCTGTCGAGAGGTTTCGCCCGAGATAGTTTCAATTAGGACGAGTTTATTGAGAGCCAAATTTCCTGCGTTTGTTGGAAAGTTTTCTCACACTGTCGATCCCATCTTTTAGGGTATTTCATTCATTAAGAAGCATTTAAAAACGACCTACTAAGTTTGCATTGATTAGCGTACTTCAAATTGGTTGTACTATCTTGCTGATTATTTATGAGATTAGCTATTTCTACTGGTTTTCCATATATCCAGACTATCTCAGTTCATGTGGCCAACCGTACGTTTAGTCACACCCGCTGAGGCAATGCGAATCGCATCGAATTTAATGCATCCAAAATCTTTCACCTCTGGGGTAAACACTTCAAACTCTCCTAAACTGAGCATCTTTACAAAAGCATGTAACCAATAAACTTAGTTGGCCGCAATTATTTGAACAGAATATGCAACGTCGTTTTCATTCAATCTTTTAATCCCTGTTCTATCTCATCACGGTTTTCATTCGTGCATGACATTATATGGTGCCGCCTAAGCATTCATCTTACCTTAAAAACAGAGCAGCGGATAGGAATCAAACACCCACAAAAATAGCCTTTCTTTTCTTTTAATAAAAATTTAGTTTTTACTGTTCTACATTGAGCGTAACTTATTTAAAATTATAGATTCGCAATTGATAAAATCTCCTTGCACGGTAAGTGCGTCATTGCACAGAACAGTATCCCAGTGGAAAATCAAGCCATTGATGAACATGGTAATGAATAATTTCATCGAAGAATAACATCAGTTGCTAGCGTCAATGGGGTTGTAGTACAAAGGGTAAGGTAATAGAAAGTGTTAATGCCTTGTTTACTTGTTTGAATACTATGTACACGGGTTTTATAGGTTTCAACAATTCCATTTTATTTTATTTTTTGTTTCTGCTTCGTGCACCCTTATAATTTGAATTTCCATTGGCATCACTGTGTTAAAATTAATTGATATTGGGAACGTACAATAGCTACATATGTTCATTACTTCATTAATGAAGTAATGAATACATTTCGTACGGGGATATATAGCACGAACGGAAAATACTTTTATATTTTTAAATTATGTAAATATGACGATGTAGCAGATTAATTCTTTCACTCACACGCAAGATGGGCATATGGAGAAAAGGGGCACTTCATCTCATCGACTCTCCTAATAATAAGAGGACTATAAGTGGAGTGCTTTACGAGTATTGATCCAAATTAGAAATTCAATTAACCAAACACCAAAAAATACTTAAAGTTTAATTTCCTTATTATCTATAAGACGAAAATCAATAGATACGTTTTGTCCTGATTACATCCCCACCACAATTTACATGTCACCAGAATAATTGTGAATGTGATGTGGGAAAATGTTTCATCGCTGTACAAATGTCGGAGTGAATAAGTTTTCTTTCTGCCTTCCGACTTGCGGAAAACAAACGAATATGTCACGGGGAAATATTAAAATGTCAGAAATTTTATTATTCAACACATATTCCAGTTTATGGAGAGGGGGGGAGTCGAACAGTCAGCACTGTAAAAGGGCACACACGTTAATATTACGTTCCCAGTTATGTCTCAGTCCCGTCCCGGGGCTCAGGCTCACAGGGCATTCATATACTGTCAGTCTTACAGCACATGGCAAGCAAACTAACAAGGCAAAGGATTCATGGGTGGGAGATTGGGTGGGACGTTGGGAAACTTGATGACATATTCAAGCTTTCATACTAACCTCGCATACGCCCGCTTGTCATTCAGCTTGGTGTGCCAGTAGGGTATCTACCACCCCGCAGACTTGGAGCCTCTGTCTAAAATTGCGATGCGATCCGATGTGGAAGGCAGTGGAAGTGGTGTGGAACCGTATGAATGCAGACATGAAAAACGAATTGAATTAGAAGCGACAACTTGTCATAAACAAGTTTTCTCATTTCCAAGAGTTCTGAGTAAGGGCATAAAAGCTCCTGTCCTGGCATGTGACATTAACCATGAACATTTCAACAACTTGGGAAAGTCTCCCGGATCCGGATGGAGGGGTTGAAGTGTGAAAACTCCCGTAAACGGCTAAGAAACTTCTTATTAAGACAGCACAGCGGTTTCTGAATCCTGGCAAGCAGCAGTGCAACTTTCCTATTCCGGATCTCCTGGAGATGAGGGGTGATCTCCATTCAGGTGTGCATGTAGAAGCGGACAGATTACCCAGGATAATATCTCGGCCCGAAGAACATACAAATTTTCCGGTGTTGTGAATGAGCGGTGCATAATTCAGGAGTGATAACTGTCAGGCGTCGCTGTGAGTTATTGTGTCAGTACGAGGAAAACCTGTCACGTTCGTGACAGTGAAAGGAAACGGGCGAAAGAAAAGTCCCGACCCACAAACCCACAGCTACAAGCAGTGTTCCCAGGGGCGTAATTTATGAGCTCCTCCGCTGCAAGTTTTGTTTTCATTTCAGCTTCGGCTTTTTATGCTATGTTATGACTTATGGTTGAGGACATTACTGCACAATGGCCGGGCCATTAAATGCAAAAAGCGTATGTGCGGCAGTAAATCTCTCCACAGACTTTACGGCTTAGGACGGCACTTTTGTATGTCCCCCTTCTTGTGTGACTGGCCAGGACAAAGAGCACCTTTCCGTAACACCTTTGAGCAATGTCATCCTTTTAATGTTTCACCTTTTGTGAAATTCTGCAAATTCACTGTCAATGCCGACAGGAGAGTGCTCGTAAATTTTACTTGCGCCAGCTTTAAAAGGGAAACTGAAAGGAAAATTGCGAGTCATGTTTTGACTGTAACAAATGAGGACCAGAAGAGCAGCAGTAGTGGCAATAAATTCTTTAAAAGAAAAAACTTTTTTGAGTAGTTCAAATGGATGCCGGCTCTAATGTGATCCTTTATGCGACGGCGCAAGTAATTTTTAGTGAATTGAGAGGTGACAAATGGATTTTCATGTCCTGCTGAGTAAGTTGCCTAGAAATGTGATAATTTTTGTGATAATTTTTTAAATAAACATGAAAAACTTAAAAAGAGAGATCAATTATCGATTACATCCGGAGGGAATTCAAGCAAACAATAGCATGCTTGTGCTGGAAAGGTGGACTCGAAAAAATTGCCAAGAAAAGATCAAATCACTTTCCGTAATTTCTGGAAGAGAGGTCCAGGAATGTGTGTCTATAGGATTGTTGTTGAGGTTCTTATTTATCCATGACATTTTGAAAATTTCCACGAATGCATGCATCTATGTAGATTCCACCAAATGTTTTCTTTTAAAATGGGATGAAAACTAAATGATGAGATGCAAACTTAAATAGAGCGCATATGTTAAGAACAGTGGTCCAAAATCAAAAGCCTGCAACACACTATACTTAGTATAAGTTCAGAACGGAAGCAACATGTGAAATTTATTGTTCCTGGCTAGATTGTCTTACTAACTGCATCCAGTGGCCTTTGGATTATGAATTCTGATGGGTTAAAAATACGAATGCCAATTTAAGGTACGAGAAACTCGGCTTGATTAACCCTAGACAATGATTCCTCCTCCAACAAGTAACTTCATTAGCCGTTGGACAATACCGGTCTGTCTTCGGGACAGAAAAACATACAAAACAAAGTGGAAAAGCATATGTTGAAGGCTGCATAACCACAAATAAGTTGTGATTCTCGGACTCCTTGCCGACTGATGTGGTTTTGTTAGAGTACAGGACTGTGCTGTGGTCATCACTTCAATTCCCAATAATTTTATTTCCTCTAATGGAACATTCCAGTAGGATATCATCAATGAAGTAATTAACATGTGTACACTGGTATACATTCGCAATATCAAGGAACTTTAACAGGGATGCCATTGGATATTCGTGAATTACTCTTTGGTTAATTGTCTTTTCACTAACTCACTGAAGAAAATATAGGGGTATGAGTAAGGTTCAATGTAAGTTTTTAATTTTTCTTGCCATTGTATTTTCATCCCGAGAACTTAAGCTCAAAATCCAAAATTAACACAAACAAACATTAAAACGCGAATTTCTTTGGTACAATACTCTTCGTATTACTCTATTTATCTATTACTTTACACTTTGCGTTACCATGTAATCGATGTTAGAGAATTCTATTATTCATCGATGAAATTATTCATTAACGTCTTCATCAATAGATCACGAAGACAAATCCTACAATTGTGTTCGAAAAGGAAACCACTACGAACATGGATAGCTTTGTGTTCGACAGTAGTAGAACATCCAACGACGGTTAATGTAGTCGGATATGAAGCGTCGATCACGCAGGAGGATACATCTGAACATCTGTGAAGGTAACTCATAAGACCAATGGGAATAGTTGGTCCCCCACAAAGCAGAATTCGCTTACTATTTTTATTACCAATTAGCAGTGATTGTACAAATAAACCAACTATCCTAGATAGTATCTATTCTCTTCTTGTGTGAGTTTCCATTCATGGGATATTTTTATATATTTTTTTTTCTCCTCACTTCCTAACAAATAAGGCATATCCCAATGGACTCTGTGTAATGGCTCAGTGAATAGCTCTTGCAAATTGCGAATTTCTACAATTCTCTGCGACAAAATGTCAACAATTCCCTCATGTGTTGTTGTTTTCTCTGCCACGTTTCACTCAGTGTTTCACAGCCTTTTTCATGTCTCCAATTAGATACTCGGATATGAAAAGTTTCACAGCAGAAATAGCCTTTGAAAATGATTTCAACATTTTAACAGGATTTTTCCACTTGTTAATGGGTGCACCAAATTTAATTTGAGTCCTGTTTACTCACAAAGCCTGCATCCATTAGCATCTCTCGCTTTCCACTCCAAGAAAAGATTGCTTTCCGTGTTCATTGCATCGCCACAGGGTGGCAGGCAGGCAGACAGGAAAAACTCCTAAAAATCCAGCACCTTTCAGCCACTCCAGACTCCAGCCAAGAACTCCCAACACACTCGAGTTGCACCCTCTGTGCAAACATCCAAGGCCTCGGCTAAGTGAAATTGCATTTTTCACATCCGTAAGCAATCCAACAACGTTGGATGGCGTTAATCCCTTAATCACATCCCGACGTTTAATTTTGTTGGAAAAGCGCCCATTAAATTTGTTTGTGGTGTCCTGAGTCGACACTTTTTCCAGGATTAACTGGGGAAAAATGTGCTGTCGTTGCTGTGAGGTGTCACCAAAAGTTGGCAAATGAAAGAGCGAGTGCGGAAAATGAACAAGAAATTGTGGTTGTTGTAGGTGTCAGGCATAGTCGGGCAGGAAGCCGCTTTTCCAGCCAAAGAACAGAGTCACAATTACGTCATTTACCTACCTACAACCGTATACACCACGAAATTCCAACAATCCCAGAATAAAGAGCGAAGGTTTAATTTCACTGCCTGTCAGTTTTATGGTTATGTCACCACATCGGTATCTCCTCCATTCGTCTTAACCATCTTAACTTCGCTGCTGATTTTCCGGGATTCTTTCAGTTTTCCTGACATTTAAAAAGTTCTTTCGACATTTTCGTGATTATGCGGACCTTTTAACAACATCATCAGCAACAGAAAAGGTGCCCACCACCTTCCTTCCCACTTGTCAGATTTGAGAAAGTTTCTTGTACGGTTGTCAGTTGTACTTGGCCAGGGCGTGCAAAAGCGGAAAAACTCAAAATGTCGTTATCCCTGAAAATTCTTGTTTATGACAGTTGTCAGGACAAATTGAAATCCCAAAACGTCTCCAGAGATGAAGGCATACTTTTCACGTTGTCTACCAGTTTGCTCCTCTGATACTT
This sequence comes from Dasypogon diadema, assembly GCA_006980735.1. NCBI lineage: Eukaryota > Metazoa > Arthropoda > Insecta > Diptera > Asilidae > Dasypogon > Dasypogon diadema. The sequence goes on from QYTT01079432.1 coordinate 27,622, forward strand.
GGATTAGTACTCGGAGGCAATAACAAGATGTTGGAGGCTTGCTGCGAGCGGGGGCGACGGGGAACGAACTTAATCTAGCCCAAATTTGACTAATTAAGACTGAGAAATGTTACGGCAAGGATTCTGTTGTAAAATAATCATCAATTACGGGACGAGTAATATTTCATAGTTATAGAGGTCCGTAGCAGATATTAATTACTTCGTGACCTTCGGTTGTACTCAACGAGTCAATGGATTTGCTTTCAGAAGTTATGAATATTGTCTTCACAGAAAATACCTATAAATTAAAGAGGTTGGAAGCTAGCAATTTAGCTGAACTCCTTGTGGCTATATGCCACTATATTATAATATAGTTCCTGGTCATAAAATCTGGTAGACTTAAATGGCTTCATCAAGAGCTCAGAGTGAACAACCACAGACTACCTTAATTTGTCCTAGAGATAACCGAAAATGTGAAAACCCCCTAAGTATTTAATGATTTGGTTAAGTGAAAAGGAATCTTTTCGTGCTGTATTTCTTTAACTACTGACAATGTACTCAAAATCGTAAACTTAGATACGGCTACGATGCTACGAGCTGTCGCCCTACTTGGTGATGGCGCTTCCAACGTCTTCACCTTTCCTTCCAACCTTTTCATGTAGCCGCTTCTATCATTCTTTGAACTTCTTTGAGTTGAACGCAACTTGTCGAACTACGTATTGAGGTCTCTAGTAAGTTCCGTCACAGCCTTTTCCGGTTAATCTTTGAATCCGACGATGACTCCGTTATGGAGTCCAGATTTTACTTGTAAGACCGTTCTGCTTCTCATCCAATTTTACTATGACGGAAGTAGGGTTTTATACCATATTATATGAAAGAAGACTTCATGAAAATCAAGGCTGAACGGAGAATTTATCTGAATCACAATCATCTCGTCTGCAAGGGAGCGGACGACAGACTCAACAAGGATGGGAGGGCAGGTGCAGGAATCTTCTATGAAGATCTAAGTCTGTGTTGCTACGTAAGCAACAGCGCCTCAGAGCTTGCACCTTTCCAGTTAGTCAAAAAAATAGTAAACATCCTACGACTGCCAATAAGATTTAACCCACAAAACACATAAAAATTGAACAGAATCGGATGGTTCAGCACTTACTGAAACCTGAGGAGTTCTCTATGAAAGTGTTAAGTGTGTTAAGTACTTGTACGATTTTTGACTTGGTTTTCGTTGCCAAGTGCGTAGTATATTAATTTAAAACAATAAAAAATGTTTACTATTCAAAACAGCCTGCGGAACAGACACTAGCAGATGATTTTTTGAATTAACTAATTTTTTATTTCTTTAGTTTGTCTTCAGTTCGACATTTATACAAAGCAAAAGAAAAAAAATTGTGCTACTAAGGAATTTCGTAATGAATTTTCGGAACTGCATAGTAATATATTAAACATACTGTAGATGTTGTTGCCACACAAAACAAACAATTTATCCATTGTTTTATCTACATATGTTCTAATATTTAACTTTCTGTTCAGTTCTCTGTAGTAGCAACAATTTCAATGTCACATATGTTTTTATTGTGAACATTTAGGGCATCATCAAAATGCAAACAAAAATCATGGTAAGTAAACACGGTAATCTTTTGTTATATAAAGAAAGGCCTCTAAAATGAATCTCAGCAGTACTTTCACGTCCATTATACCACCGAATTTCGCAGTGATTCAAAATGCATTTCTTTAAAATTTTCTTCTTGTTAACAATTGCTGTGGCCTTAGTTTTTACACTTACAATCCCATCTTATGACCGCGAGAAGGTAGGACATTTTAAATTCGAATACAAAATTTAAGAATATATTATTAAAAATTTCAATTAGCATGAGAAGTGTACAGCATTATGTGATGCCGAAGATGATATTGAGTACAATTGCCGTGAATGCTTTCTACATTAGGAATAATCTCTGATCTTAAGTGAGTTGACAATGAATAAGGACATCGGAAGAATTAGTTAATAAACGTTGAATTTGGAAAAATTGTTTTTATTTACCAAAGTATAATTTGATATTATTGTGACCATCAAAAGTATCTAGTTCATTACCATTAGTTGGTATTTCGAACCAACACTGGGATGATGCACAGTAAAATGCTATGCCGAAAATTATGGCTTGCTTGCAACGTGTGTCAGGTAATAATTACCAATCTTCTTTTCACCAAAAATTCCTTCCGCTTAAGCTGTGCTGTGTGTATCATAGGATTGTCTCTTGAAATTAGGCAATGCCTTAAGCTCTTTCCGTCCAAATAACGAGCTAGACTCGTACTGGACCCACGAGAACAAAATGTAACGTAAAAAAAGAAAATCAACTTGTGTCACACATCTTCCAGCTCAAAACATATCAGTTAAAAGGGTTCAAAGAAAACAACAACAAACTTCTTGTACAAGTGTAAATAATTACGAGTCCTCATCAGCAGGATCAGTCGACAGATATTTTTAATTAGACGGGACGGTACCGGTGAAGGTAAAAGTGTATATTAAATTGTTTAATTAAATTAGTGCCGTCGTTCATTCGTGGATAAGTTTTATTAGTTAATAATGGCTATATAGTTTATTCCTTGGTACCATGGATGGAATAAGTTTTATATTACATATCCTTGGTATTTCTCTCGTTTCACATTTACACAAAGCAATAAAAACATTTTTCAAAAATTATATCCGAATAATAAAAAAGTGAACGATAATAAGAAATTTCAAAAATGAATTTTTGGATTTGCGTAATAACATATTATACGCGTTGTAGGTGTTGTTACCAGACTAATCAAACTATTTGTCCATATATTGTTCTATCTACACTTGCTGCAATATTTATTTATCTGTTACACTAACTATTCAATCTATTGTATGAAGTAAATGTTCAATCTATTGTATGACGTGAAATGCAAACAAAGAAAATTGGTGAATACTGGAGATTTTCGGTATATAAAGAGCAGCCTTTAAAGTGAA
>QYTT01079432.1:30609-47461 GCA_006980735.1 Dasypogon diadema
GGAACGAACTTAATCTAGCCCAAATTTGACTAATTAAGACTGAGAAATGTTACGGCAAGGATTCTGTTGTAAAATAATCATCAATTACGGGACGAGTAATATTTCATAGTTATAGAGGTCCGTAGCAGATATTAATTACTTCGTGACCTTCGGTTGTACTCAACGAGTCAATGGATTTGCTTTCAGAAGTTATGAATATTGTCTTCACAGAAAATACCCATAAATTAAAGAGGTTGGAAGCTAGCAATTTAGCTGAACTCCTTGTGGCGACTTAAATGGCTTCATCAAGAGCCCAGAGTGAACAACCACAGACTACCTTAATTTGTCCTAGAGATAACCGAAAATGTGAAAACCCCCTAAGTATTTAATGATTTGGTTAAGTGAAAAGGAATCTTTTCGTGCTGTATTTCTTTAACTACTGGGAATGTACTCAAAATCGTAAGATGGTACGAGCTGTCGCCCTACTTGGTGATGGCGTTTCCAACGTCTTCACGTTTTCTTCCAACTGATTCATGTAGTCGCTTCTATCATTCTTTGAACTTCTTTGAGTTAGACGCTACTTGTCGAACTACGTATTGAGGCCTCTAGTAAGTTCCGTCACAGCCTTTTCAGGTTAATCTTTGAATCCGACGATGACTCCGTTATGGAGTCCAGATTTTATTTGTAAGGCCGTTATGCTTCTCATCCAATTTTACTATTACGAAAGTAGGATTTTATACCACATTATGTGGAAGAAGACTTCATGAAAATCAAGGCTGAACGGAGAATTTATCTGTATCACAATCATCTCGTCTGCAAGGGAGCGGACGACAGACTCAAGAAGTATGGCAGGACAGGAGCAGGAATCTTCTATAAAGACCTAAGTCTGTGTTGCCACGTAAGCATAGAAAGATGCATCTCGTTTTATTAAGCAGAGATTCTAGCTCTTATTATCTTCTTTATGAAGAAGAATGGGTACATACATCCAAACGTCTGTAACGTCTGATCTCTCTTTCTAAACAAAATAGGTCGCCAACAGTCCTTAATAAAAAGCTAGAATGCAATGATAATATTGTAGAAATGGAGACTGATCAAATTTCAAGCGCCTCAGAACTTGCACCTTTCCAGTTAGTTTCCAGTTAGTCAAATAGTAAACATCCTACGACTGCCAATAAGATTGAACCCACAAAACACATAGAAATTGAACAGAATCGGATGGTTCAGCACTTACTGAAACCTGAGGAGTTCTCTATGAAAGTGTTAAGTGTGTTAAGTACTTGTACGATTTTTAATTTGGTTTTCGTTGCCAAGTGCGTAGTATATTAGTTTAAAACAACAAAAAATGTTTACTATTCAAAACAGCCTGCGGAACAGACACTAGCAGATGATTTTTTGAATTTACTAATTTTTTATTTCTTTAGTTTGTCTTCAGTTCGACATTTATACAAAGCAAAAGAGAAAAAATTGTGCTACTAAGGAATTACGTAATGAATTTATCCATTGTTTTATCTACATATGTTCTAATATTTAACTTTCTGTTCAGTTCTCCGTAGTAGCAACAATTTCAATGTCACATATGTTTTTATTGTGAACATTTAGGGCATCATCAAAATGCAAACAAAAATCATGGTAAGTAAACACGGTAATCTTTTGTTATATAAAGAAAGGCCTCTAAAATGAATCTCAGCAGTACTTTCACGTCCATTACCACCGAATTTCGCAGTGATTCAAAATGCATTTCTTTAAAATTTTTTTCTTGTTAACAATTGCTGTGGCCTTAGTTTTTGCACTTACAATCCCATCTTATGACCGCGAGAAGGTAGGACATTTTAAATTCGAATACAAAGTTTAAGAATATATGTATTATTCAAAATTTCAATTAGCATGAGAAGTGTACAGCATTATGTGATGCCGAAGATGACATTGAGTACAATTGCCGTGAATGCTTTCTACATTAGGAATAATCGTGATCTTAAGTGAGTTGACAATGAATAAGGACATCGGAAAAATTAGTTAATAAACGTTGAATTTGGAAAAATTGTTTTTATTTACCAAAGTATAATTTGAAATTATTGTGACCACCAAAAGTATCTAGTTCATTACCATTAGTTGGTGTTTCGAACCAACACTGGGGTGTTGCACAGTAAAATACTATGCCGAAAATTATGGTTTGCTTGCAACGTGTGTCAGGTAATAATTACCAATCTCCTTTTCCCAAAATTTCCTTCCACTTAAGCTGTGCTGTGCGTATCATAGGATTGTCACTTGAAATTAGGCAATGCCTTAGCTCTTTCAGTCCAAATAACGAGCTAGACTCGTACTGGACCCATGAGAACAAAATGTAACGTAAAAAAAGAAAATCAACTTGTGTCACACATCTTCCTGCTCTAAACATATCAGTTGAAAGGGTTTTCAAAGAAAACAACAACAAACTTCTTGTACATATATGAGTCATCATCAGCAGGATCAGTCGACAGATCCCGCTGGTGAGGACTCGTAACACGAGTTGAAATGCATTCAGGATATTTTTATATAAACGGGACGGTGCCGGTGAAGGTAAAAGTGTTTATTAAATTGTTTAATTAAATCACACAAAGCAATAAAAATACTTTTCAAAAATTATATCCGAATAATAAAAAAGTGAACGATAGTAAGAAGTTTCAAAACTGAATTTTTGGAATTGCGTAATAACATATCTTACGCGCTGTAGCTGTTGTTACCAGACCAATCAAATAATTGGTCTATATATTGTTCTATCTACACTTGCTGCAATATTTATTTATCTGTTACACCAACTATTCAATCTATTGTATGAAGTAAATGTTCAATCTATTGTATGACGTGAAATGCAAACAAAGAAAATTGATGAATACTGGAGATTTTCGGTATATAAAGAGCAGCCTTTAAAGTGAATCTCATCAGTATTTTGACGCTTTTTACAATTGGATACTATACAGTGTTTCAAAATGGATGTCTTGAGAATTTTCCTCCTATTAACTATTGTTGTGACCTCGGTTTTTTCAGGTGTACTTTTAAAGACATCATATGATCGCGGCAAGGTAGGATATTTTAATTTCCAGTAGAAAGTAAAGTTTAAAATTGTTTTATTTAGTATGAGAACTGTACCGCTTTATGTGATGCAGAAGAAGACACCGAGTACAATTGTAATAAGTGCTTCGCAAATTAGAAACAATTATGATCTGAAGTGAATTGAAAATTGATACTGACTTCACAGAAAATATTCAATAAATGTTAGACATAAGAAACAAGATGTTTTTTCTATTATTTGAAATAGTTGTTTACAACAAAAGCTTTTAGACCGTTCCCAATTATTAGGATGTCGAACCAACAATGACTTTCGTGTACAACAATTTTAGTAAAAACGGTGAATAACACTATTTTTCTCAACAAATTAAATCCAAATACAAAATTTTACATTGTAACCCGTTGAAATTTTAGATTAGGTTGCAGCTCAAGCCCTGTGTATGTGTGCTTAATTTTGAAATATCCTATGTTGCGTAATTTTTAAGAAACAGCGCTCACCAATTAGAGTCCTAAAACACAAAATAAGTAAATTTGAATGCCTAGACAAATTTGGGAAAAGTAGTACTACAATAGTAGAAATGTGGAATTAACAAGGACGTTACCATTTCAAGGTGGTCTGATGGATGAACCGGACGGAGCTGAATTCATTCCTGGCGATGAAATGTGCAAAAAAGCTCAATTAGTGTGCCTCATGTAAGCAGGGGGACGGGATGTCTGGAAAATACTATATATTTAAACTTGGAAGCATTCAAGAATGAGATGGTTGATTTCTGAACATCGAGCGGCATGATTGGGATCACATTTCAGTCTAACCACTTCATCTTCAATAAGTCCCAATGTTGCGGTCATATACAAATGAAAATCATCAGTATACATATGAAAACTTGAGTTCGAGATTACCTCAGAAAGGTGATCAATAAGCATAGTTAACAGTAATGGTCCAAAAATAGATCCTTGTGGAACACCACAATTGAGAATAGAAACACTATAGTTAACCATCTCCGATGTAACGCACAGCAAAGCAGATTCGCCACTATGATAGCGATGAAATTGATAGGGCAAGTGAAATTTGAATCCCGATTCTCATGAATTTCAGTCACCGCAATATGGAAACTCTGTAGGCCTATTTTGACCAATAACAAGATTCTGCATACATACACGTCCTAAGGAGGTCTTTAGGTAATTTTTCTTTTAATCTGAGTGCGATTGTGTACACAATGTTATTAAATAAATTATCTTAAAGCACACTTCAGCGTTATCGTACGACGTACGCCCACTTAAAAACCTCAAAAAGCTGGTGAAATGAACCCTTATACTCCCAACATGCGTATTCCTCTTGCACTCAGTGCCCAGTGGAGAGATTCTCCAGTAATTACTGCACGAAAGACCTTTTTTGGGATATAGTTTTATTGTAAGACACTATTTCCTCATACCATGAGGGCTGAACCACGCTTCTTAATAAGTTCCATTTGATTATAATCATCTCCAGGAGTTTTGCACTCCATAAGCTCCGTAAGATATAAGTTCCTCATATACGTATGTGGGCTGATTAATCTGGGGCATGGTCTATCCATTGGAATTTTCACAAGCCAAAATAAAAATTTCACATTTGAGAATAATTTTCCCTTGGCCATTTGATTGACTTCCTGCTTAATGTTGCAATCATTATTTCTGTGGCAATCCTGTCGTTGATTTACTGAATAGTTAATTCCAAGCATCCCCTCTTGAAGAAGGAAAAACCTTGGAGACTACTTTTCCATCTTGGTGCTATTGTGCCCAGTCTCACTTATCTCTATAAACCCTCTCCCAGCATGATATTCAAACACGGGCACCTTAGTGCTGGATCCCTCCCCAAATGAATCCATATAGTCCCGCGGAGTGTTCTCTTAATCGCCTTTGGCAGCAAGCCGAACCTACTCTGGGTTTATTTCTCTGCCCCATCTGCAGGACAGATTATAAATTTAGAATACCACAAATCTCGAAAAATTTTCCATCATTAGATCAAAAGATATTTCACAAAATTATAGTCGTAGGCTTTTTCTATTTTCACTGCACTTTCTGCATCTTCAACCCGAATTCAAACTGCACAAAAGTCGACTATCTCACATCACAGTATGATCTGAACGCATTTTGTCCATCACTGGCATGTTAGCTGCACAAACGAACCGCAAATCGAAATCCACCTGTGATGGACAGCACTGATTACCGTAGCGCATCACATGTGGTGAGGTCTAATCAAATGAAAATGGATTCAAAACATTCTGATGGATGAGCGAACAGTGTGCACGTCTGCATACCTTTACCTGCTAATTAATCAAGACGGGGATGGGTTGTGGCACGGCTCTTGGTCTGCGCAACGCCAGCTCTCGATAGACGTGACCCCAAAATACTTGCAAGGTGGATGCAACACACAAAATGGATCAAAGTGCAATTGACAGCGGCATATTATCCGCCCGCCTCAGCTGTCTTGGCCTGATACTTTGATGGATGGAGCCTGTCAACACCGCATACAAGACATGAAGTGAATGCTGCCCATGCAGCTCATGAGCCAGTAGAGGTCTCGTGCCTGACAGCTAACTATGCAACAATTAACAGGAAAACTGAAAGGGGTCCAAGTCATACCTAATCGACGGGCACATACCGAAAAGGTTTAAGTTGCACGAGAGTTCGTGGGTGAGCTGGCAGCCCCGGCCCGGCCCAGCCCAGGTCCCGATCTCGGTCCCGCAGCCCCAACACGGACAAATGAAGCGCGGGTGGTTGGATGGAAATTAATGACGTGCAATCAATTTTGCTAGTCGACGTTATTTGTTATGTTGATGGCTCCCCCTCGATCATTTGTCAAAACCATTGGGCCGGGAGGGTTTGGGGTCTGCCGCCACAGCAGAATGCAAGACCGTGCAAGGAAGCCAGAGGAAAAGATGGAGAGGTTCTGTTGTGGGCGAACAGGAAAATTAGTGAGAGTGTCAGGCTGGAGAGAAAAAGCTCGATGAAAATATTTTTCCTTGCCTTCGTGCACCTCAAGTCAAGAGTTCTTTAAGATGGTGTGGCTTGACGGCAACGAGGAGGGGTAACTTTCTATTTTCTGGCACTACCGCCACTCATTGTGTCCTATTGTTAAGGGAAATTGCTCAAGTGTTCCTGGTGGAAGGAACAGGGGCCAAGATTGATTGATATCAGAAGGAGATCAGCCATTAAGGAGATAGGCACAACTTGGCGGTGATTGAGTGTTGCTTCACGTTTTTTTTCGTTTGCGTTTTCCTTTTATTATTGGAAACAAGAGAAAAAGTGAAACTCCTCAGCTCTGTTGGCTGATGATCAATTTTCCTCGAAGTGACAGGGTTTCCTGAGAAAGCACAGAAAAATGATGATTCTCCTTTAGCCCGGAATGATGAGCGGAAACACCATGAATCTGTTTTGGAAGTTTGTGAATGAACGAACACACGCTGTTCCCGTTGGAGTTTTCAGTTTTGTTCTTTTGTCGATTTCGATTCGATTTTAGTTTTCTCAAGATAAATCGGTAGCAAAGAATTGGCGATGCCAGCTGGCTTTTGTGATTGATGACCTTGTGGTGGTGATGAGAGATGTGGTGCCATGTTGGGCGGCAAAAAGTAGTTCACTGTTGATTAAAGTCATTCGTGTGAAGGGCAAAGTATTTAAGAATGGAAGATTGAAAGAAGGATCTCATGTGATTGGGGTAAAGGAATATTGTGATTGATCAATTTTCAGGTTTCCCAACTTTTGATGAGTTGAATTTATGATAAATTACGCTTTAAACCTTCTTTTCTTTTTTATCAAACCCAAAAATTTTTATAGCCTCATCCCCTCTGTTTTTGGCCTGTCGAACAGAAGAGTTATCTTCTGCATCGGGTGATACCCAAGCATTTAAAAATACCTTGAACAATAGTTTACATTATTTTTATTCCAAAATATGTAGTCTTTCAACAATTCTGATTTAACTCAACGCTCGTAGGGTTGTGGCTGCCTTAATAAGTTCAGCCCTCCAGAAGTACGATCTTGGGATTTTCTCGCCAATCAAGAATTTGTAACATCTTAAATAAAATTCTTTTAAAGATCATCCAATCTTCGTAAATGAGACTTTCTACAATTTCTGGAACCTGCAGGATTTCTCTCAGTTGTTACTTTTGATACCGTATTGGATTGACTGCGTTATTCAACCCTTTTCTTCTTAAGCTTAATGCGGATCTGACGGATCCTTATATAGTTCTGGTGAGGAACTTTTCAAAGTGCCCTCAACATTTTTAGGCAGATCCATTACCTGAGTGTTTATCTGGACTCTAGAATTATGATATTGAAGCGAAGACCAGAAAAGGAAAGGTGATGTTGCATCAATGTACGAGAGCGTCTGGACTAAAGTGGAGTATTTCACTGAAGTTAGGAAACTGAATATATAATTTGTTGGTTAGGCCTATCTTGACATTTACTGCAGTAGTCTGGTGATCTGTAAGGCTGCTATGTTACGCTGCATAATAGAAAGAGGAAATTCTTGCTCTAACAATACTTTTCTTACTTTGAATTGAATTGAAATTGAATTGAAATTGAAATTGAATTTTCTTACTTTGAATGGCTTCGCAAAAGTTCAATTCACTCGCATGTCCTCATTTACACGTTTTTTACAGCAAGACTGTGGATAGAGGGTGTGGGTGTCTCCAACCATCTAGGGCCTATTGTATCAAAGATCTTCTAGGAGGGCGCCATCATCTGGCAAAGAAAATACTTATCTAGATGTTTCTTGCCTTAATAGAATTTTGTTTCGTAGTCGTAGAGAATGTATTCTGCTGATGATCCTCATCTAAATAAATTCTGCAGGTGCCATCCTCAACTATGTCCATATTTTTAAATTTCTACATCAAAGGACAACGGCCGGATAGTAAGCTAAAGCCGATTTGTTGAGCATGACATGTTCATCCCGCTCTGTTTTGTGAGAAGTTAATAATCTCCCTCGTCTGCCTTAGACCAGGTGATTGGCACTTTCTTCCCAGAACTTAAAGATTACCAAGATGTGAGTTTTGGATAGACCACAAAATAGCTGTGGGCCAATAAAGTTGGATTCAGTACCTATTTTTGCTAATCGGTCCGAAATCTCATCACCCTCGATGCTTTTATACCCTGGTACCCACTGTAAAGTAATTTTTTTCTTACTGGCTAGCCTTAGGCATTCGAACAGTGCGAGGCAAGTCTAGATTCACAGACTCTATGATGGCTCTAGATCTAGAAGGGCAAAAGGAGGTATCATAGGAGTTATTGGTTATCAATACCAGTCATCTGGAACAATCCTCATCTATGTTTCTAGGCAAAATTTATTCTGTACTGCTTAGAACCGCTGTAAAAGGTCGAAATAATGTTGACGCTGGGACATTTCAAATTAAAACATTCTAGGACCTCGTTCATACCGAAAAATCTCCCAGGGATGAGAGGTAATAATTTCAACGCCTCCTGGATTTGTTGTATTGCAAGCAGCAACACCATTAAAAACCGCCAGTACAAGTGGAAAATAATTACCCGATTACAAACCGCTTAAGGCAGAGAAATCAAAGAGTCCATTCCGTTTCCCTTTTGGAGGTTGTGCGGGTCGGGCTCATCCCCTCCCCCCTTCACCCCAAGTGCTGGTAATTACTTAAGTTAATAGGAATGGATGGCATCCTTAAGCTATTACCATAATCTGAGGAAAAATCCCTGAGGCAGTAAATCGTTTATGTTTAGTAAGGAGCTTAAGATTCGTCTAATCCCAATCTGTCAGCTCGTAATCTTCTTTTGCAGTTTGAATGGTAACCTGAATCCACTCAAAGGGACATCGCCGACACCTCTATAATCTTTTTGCTGACATAGAAAACTACTTCTGTCGTCGCAGGAGGAGGTTAAACAGATTCCAGATTCTTTGCCTGTCAATAAACATTGTAGCCTTCAAACGTAGCACTAATTACCCTAAGGTAATCGGATAATTACGGAATCCTCTTGAAGGGTGAACATGTTTCAGAAAACGAAGAAAGAGAAAAAAACAACCCGATTGATTTCTTCTGCATTTCCGTTCCCAATTGTTTCGTGTTTTGTTTTTTTTTGTTTTTTCCTTCATAGTTCCATTAGAAATTAAAACTTTAATGGGGGGAGGTTGGTGCACAGGTCACGAATCGATTTTTAATTAGAAGCTCAACGTGTTCACTTCCTGACAAGGTGCCAATTAAGAGTGAATTGTGGGCTCCAGTTAATGATCACACGTAACAGGCAGTCAAGGCAGTCAGGTGTATAGTAGTCAACAAGTTCGTTTGCTTTCGGATGCTATGAATTTGTGCCGTATTTGTTGTGTTTGGGAAGGGAAGGAAGTATTTTCTTCAAATAGCCTAGAGGTCTGTTAATTTACTTGAAAGACGACAGAAAAGGACGTATTTTTGGAGAAATCTTGCATTTTATTTATAAATTGAAGAAGTAACTCACGTTGCCGTTGAAAGAAATTTTTAAATTTAAATTTCGCACACTTTAAAACGAGGAACACGAATAAAAGCTGCCTTGTCTAGTGAAATTGGGTAACCGTTTATCCAAATAAATTACTTTTTAATCAAAATTTAAACAAAAAATTAAAATATTATCTTCTAAAATCGCAAATACATATTTCAGCCATTTGCGCAATTTTTCTAGTCGTATTTAGCGAAATCATTTTCGAACAGAACACAACAAAGAAAGTTGAAAAAACGAGATGGGCAGATAAACTTTTATTTGTTTCTCATAGCACATTTCCAATGTCACTGGAAATGTTCCACGATTTTAGGAATTTAGTGTAATTTCTCCGTTAAAATTCGAAATTAGAATAGATCGACTAGCTTGATAGAAAGAGTTGAAGATATAAATCCTTTGTGATAGACGGTGAAGAAATCAAGCTGCATCCGCCATTGTGAGTGCGATTTTGTTTTGAAAGGATGATTGAATTTCATTGTTGAGACAATTATTTGCAATTTATTAGAATTTTGTACTCCGTAATTTATTAAATTGTAAGAAAAGTCTTATTGCTGTCTTCAGATTTTGGGATTTATGGAATTTCTTTCTATTTTTCAGATTTTCACGGTGAAAGCAGTGAGGACACAACTGAAGCTAGCGGAGGAAATTGCCGACGTTCCTGGTTCAAATTAATTTGGCTGCTTGTTTTTCTCTTCTAGGAGTTTTGTAGGAGGTGAGTTTTGATGTCATAAATCTGTTGATTTTTTCAGAAATTCGTTTTTAATTGTCTTTGTTTCATTTTCTTAGCCAAGAATTCCCCAATTCTAATTTGGCTTTTTTCGTTTTTTCCAGATGCATTTACACACAGATCACCTGCTGCATATCACGAAAACTGGATTTATTGTGGAGAAATTATGCCATTTTAATTTATAGTTTTGTTGAAATAAAGAAATAAAACATTTTTCCATCCTAGTTCTTTTGTTTTCATTTCTGGCCATAAAATTTCGCAAAATTCTCCAAGTGGGTTGTGTGCATGTGTGTGTTTGTTGATAATGTCAAAAGTAGTGGAATTTCAAATATATTCCAGCCTGGAACTTCCAATAGTTTTGGCGGGAAATGGCAAAAACATCCAGGAAATTTGCTTGCTACCGATCATGTTACCCTGGTGTAAATCCGAATTTTACGCAAAAAGAGCGGTAAAATTTTTTACCCGGATGTTTTGCTTGCTACAAATTCTGGTGGCCTGGTGTAAATTCGAATTTTACGCTCCAGGGCGGGAAAATTTTTTAACCAGAATTTTTGCTTCCTACAAATTATGGTGGCCTGGTGTGCATCGGAGAAATCCAACTGCCGAAAAGTGACATTTTCCGCACGTGGGGGTGGGGTGGATTGCTACGAATTATGGTCGCCTGTTACTTTGAATTTTTTTTCATGCACAATTTTTAGAAAAGGACAAAGGTACAAAGGTTAGAAAGGAACAAAGAGGGTTTGTTTACCAACAAAACAAAAACAAGAAATTCATTTTCTAATTTATTGAATAAAATTCTTTGAAAAACACAATCCAGAATGATTTTCTTTCGATTTAAAAATTGATTTATTTATCTGAGTTTACATCACAAAAGCACTTTTATTACATTCTGCGCAAATTATGACCTCATCCTCTGCCATGGGTGACGCGAGTTCCTGAGATCCTGAGGAAGTTCAGCCTGGCTGTCCTTGCACGAGTTTTATTTGCACAATCCCTGAATAGCAGCGGCGGCTTTCAATCAATTACTGAAGATCCTGGAAATAAAATCAGAAAAAATCCTTGTAATTACTTTTAAAAGAATTTTGCAAGATTTTGACATTAGCAGGAGCTCTGCTTTAGAAAGTGTCCGAAAATACAAACAATACTTACTTTTACTTCAGTAAATTTAAATCCCGATACGGCTTCGGTTTAGTCCTCCTGGGTTCCTTTGGGTTTGCAAGTTTTATCATTGTCGGGCGCAATGTCGTCTCCTGAAAGAAATCACTGCTATCAATTTTCTCCAAATGCTATTTATTCAATCTGTTAGTTATTTAAAATTGAATTTACACTTTTTCTACGAGCAGATCTGGGAGAAATTCTAGTTAATTTGTAATCAGAATGTAGAAAAATTCCTTCTCGGCACGGGTCAAAATTCCTTTGAGGAAGTCCCGCTACGACAGTAGTGAATTTCCAGTTTTATTTACTTGATGGATCCATAATTTTCTATCCCACGACAGCACACAATAAGAAAAATCTCCTTCCACCAATTTGGCCATAAAATTTTCTAACAAAACGCAACAAAACCTTGAGAAATTACAAAAATAAAAATCCACTTCGAACAACCTCTTCCCAACGGGGTTCTAATTGATAAGCTGGCCGAGCAGCTGCATAAAGGATTTATACATTCATCGCATTCACACTACGCATTCTTATACAAGAGTGTGAGCAGATCAAAAATACAACACAAGGTTTGAAAAATTCCTGAGCTCCCAGTTTCGATAATTAAATTTATTGTTTTGTTCGAAAACTGAAAGAGATGTCTTTATAAGGATGGAAAGAGATGAAGGGCGATTTTTGTGAATTTCCAGATTTGTATTTGTTTATTGGAAATCAATGGAAGAATTTTATGAACAATGGCGAAGAGCAGGATCACTTGAATTGAAAAAGGGAGATAAATAACCAATAATTTTCGAAAAGCGGAAGTGTCAGCAAAACAGATCCGCTCGTACACTTGAGTTTTTAATGAATTCGAAAATCATTTTACTGAAAAGCGATAACTGCCAAGGAGGAAATAAAAAAACTGAATTTAAATATGATGTTAATCTTTTTAAACATTTATTTTAGCTTAGGCTTAGAATCGTTAAAATAAATGTTTAAAAAATTAAAAATCACTTCAATTTTTTTATATTTCGATGGTTCCATGTTTGAAGAAAAATTTTAACCGATTTTGATGGGTTAAAATTGAAATATGTAAATTTACATACCTAGGATAATTACTTACTAAAAAAAAAACCCTATATTAATCACCCTTTAAAATTATACTATTTTTCCAAAGTCTCAAGATTGCAGTCTTTGGAATTATGAAGTAATTGAGACGGCTAAAACCGATCAAGTGTTGAATTAAGCTTTGGATTATGAGAATGCTGGTATGGAAGAATTATATCTGTACATTTTTGGTATATTCATGTTGTACAGGTGTACGAATCCCGGTGGTTTTTACTAATAATCGAAAACAGAATTAAGGGTGCGCTGTTCATTGAGATGCTTGGAACTTTTCAGGTAATACGAGTTGCCCAAGTAGAAGTCTGTATAACGCGAGAAATCCATTGTGCATTGTATGAGAGTTTTGTATTTTGGTCAGATCCAAAGTGCATGTAGTTTCTGCTAACATCTCCTTTGCTCTAGGTCTAGGTTCCTAAATATTGCTATATATCACCAGACGCAATTTGCATTCCACAACATGCACATCACGTCGTCCACCTGAAAAGCGTGAGAAGGAAACCTTTTAAATTGACCCAAATATGAACGCTCCCAGGCAATATACCTCTCTCCAACTGGAAATAGAATAATTTTGGCCCATAACAACTTCCTTTACAGACAGCCGAAAAATCTGAACTGGGTAACCCATTGAGAGAACAAACGAACCGGAATGGGCAATAAATTAAAAGAAATGGCCAAACTGGAGGGAATTATTGTATCCATTATTGCAGGTAATACATCATGCGGTGTCATATGCTAATTTAGCGGTCTCAAGCGCTCACTACCTCGCCTGCAACGTGAAATGGAACCACAAATTTTAATTAAGAGCACGTTCTCTCCATTCATGAAGATCTCCTGAAGGGAATTTACTTCCCCCCAAGATTTTTCAATCTTTTCAAATGGTTTCATTTTTGTTTGGAAAGCCAAGCCGGGGTGAACATAAAGACGTCGTAAATCATTTTCGAATTCGAAGCGAGCCATGTAGCCACTAAATTGGTATAGTTATATTATAAGCGTCTGAGCGTCTGAATGGCAGCAGGAGCAGGCACAGACAAGCGAAATCGCCCAACCAACAATGGCCAACTGAATGAGCGGCAACAAACCCATTGTGAAAACCAACGACCGACATCAAACCCCAACGTGATCTTTGAGCGGGTCGCATATATCTTCGAAATTTATGATTATTGCAATTATTATCCAACATTTATTACGGCAACATGACGAACGCGGCCCCGGATATGTTAATATGCCCGGCGAACAAGCGATGGCCTTGCAAAACCGTGTCCGCGGGCCGCAACGCAACTTCACTAATGCGGGTCCGTCAAAGGCGGGACGGTATCAGGTATTAGCGTCTTGTTGTAAGTAGTTTCCGATGACTGTGTTAGCCATGCTCCATGGCTGGGCATTAATAAATTTTGTCTTGGGGGGAATTGGGATCGCGCCCGCCGTGCCCGCCTGATATGTGCGAACGGGCTCCTGCAGATGGGGCTTGATGGTGGCGAGCTCTGCACCTCCAGTCCCCCAGCCAAACATCCAGCTCTTCTCGTTTTTCATCCCATATTGTGGAAATGTGCAATAAATTTCATTGACGTTTCGACTTAATACAAGAGAGCTCGTAAATTTCGCCCTCGTATGCGAACAAATAGAGTTGACTCGATCGTTAAGTTAAACACACACATGTCACGTTGATTGCACCGCATAAATCACTCCCGACCTGCTTCAGCCATAGCCGCCAGCTCTAGGTCTAGCGCTGTAGCATAAGCGTAACACGCCAAGCAAGCGCCGACATTCGATTGTCTTTCATCACGAAGTGCGGATTACCACTTTTTGGTTAGTTTACTTTTAGGAGGGAATGGATTACTGCCTAGACAGGATTACTGGGTTGCTTGCGAGATGCTCTGTGCTCTGCCACCACTTTATTGGAGAATTAATAGCCTCATAAAGCCCAGGGACCAAATTGCTGGTACAAACGGATGAACTAATTTCCATGGCACACATGGAAGGAAGGTATTAAATGCAACACGAATTTATAGTGTTCTGTTCTGGTTGATTTTTGTCAATGTATAGTCCTTGGTGTGGGGACTAGAGATAATGATGCTAATAGGATACGTCAGATTATCACATACTTAAAAAGTTCGGAAGATATTTTAGTTTCTCATCAGAAGTTTCATGTTGGGATTTTGGCTCCTTCGATATTCTACAGCAGTGGTTCTTAACCATCTCAGATTCACACAGAACATCTCTCCCCCGGTATATCATTAAGGTCGTCCTTTATTACAAAATTGTGAGTAACGAGTAGCCTACCGTATACAAAATATTGATAGATAGATCCATAGATAAATTTGATTAAGAATACAATGCAAAAGAAGCAATTAGCCAATAAGTGCAGGAGAAAACAAGAAATACACAAGGAACCTAAAGATGAGATTTTAGTATATGCTTAGAGAC
This sequence comes from Dasypogon diadema, assembly GCA_006980735.1. NCBI lineage: Eukaryota > Metazoa > Arthropoda > Insecta > Diptera > Asilidae > Dasypogon > Dasypogon diadema. Next base: position 45,515 of record QYTT01079432.1, read on the forward strand.
GGTCAAAACGAAATGCTCCATATTAAAATTTACACTACACATGCAATTAATTGGCTCATGCCTCCTATAGTTAGTCTTCGAAGGGTTCACAAAGAGGGACACCTCTCAAACTATTCGCACTAGCCCTGAAAGATAACTTCCCTTGGAGGTCAGTTGGTTGTTGGATAAAAACGATGTCAGCAATTCTCCCGAAGGCAAAGCGCTCCCAGTAAGGCGGAAGAATCTACAGGTCATCCCAAAGAAGATCGCTGAGAGAAAAGACTCTATACGGCTAATGTGAACAGCATAGAAGGGATTCCAGACCTGAGATGTATATTCGAGCAGAGGTCTCACGAACGAGTTACCTGAAGGTCAGAAAACTCCCTGGACCATCGCTTGACAAAGAGTTGCTTCTACAGATCATGTGGCCAATATGAGAGATAAAATCCAATTTGGAGTCCAAAATGACGCCCACATCCTTAACAGACTGCACTTGGGGGATGCCGTTGCTGGAGATAGCCGATAGCTAGACTCAACTAATATATTACTGGAGTCAGAAGAAAAAACTAAGTCCAGTTGCCTACCCAAAGCATTTCTAACACTACTCAACTGGTGCAAGCCAGAAGAAGCGATGGCATCGAGAAACTGAAGTTCCTTAATCGTTAGATTACCACTAGGACAATGAATGAATGAAATACCCATTGAACATTGGGTATAAGGTAAAAACACCAAGTAAACAATTTCATCGATGGAATTCATCAAGCCGTGAATATGGTTCAAGAGGGTACAATTTAATTGTGTTCTGCACGCTATTACCACCCCGCCATCGCGGACCACAGAGTTTACGAAAAACTTGGTATGACTGGTCAAAGAATTCAGCATCGCAAAAGCCAGGTTTTAATAAAAACAATGACATCAAAGCAGGATGAAAGGGAGCATTGTAAAATATTGTTTTCTTTTTATTCAGCTCCACCGGATGCAAGACCCGTTCAAAGGACTGAAACTTGCGAAAGACTTTCCTCCGAGGGACAAACTCATGCACCACAACACCATCAGGCCAGAATCACAGTATTTAAAAGTTATTTAAATTTACCAATGGTGACCGCTGTTTGAATAATAAAAGGGAGATCATTCCAAAAACGAATAAAAACTGGAGAAGGTCCTGTTCTATGAAAGCATGGTATCAATAACCCTTATGATGAAATCTCTAAGTACTTCATATAGGCATTCATAGGACAGTCAAGCGGCCGTGTCCGAAAAGTAAAAACAAAGCAAACTCCATTCTACGGAAACAAGTGCTATAAAGTTCCCATATGCAAACTAAAGCAATGTCCTTACCAACTTTAGTCAAGCATCACAAGAGTTAATGTTCACTAAAAGCCATAATCTACGTAATCCAGGGCAGATTTTATCAAATTTCATGCTATCATTGTCCCAGGACTTCATAATCTGGTTTAGAAGAATTCCAAAATTGTTCATCTTATGCTATATTAAAATTACTGACGGTATATCGATGTCGGTTAGGGTGTCATTTTTAGAAATCAGTGTACTGGAATCTTTTAGACCATTTTTTATCGACCAGGAATAAGTTCTTTTTAAATTTAAATTCATGCGATCCTCCAGGAAATTATTACGTTGACATGTGAACGTCATTAGTACAAGGAGGATACTCTCATCGTCGACCATCTTCGGCAAGTCATTTAGGAATAAGCTGAACAACAGTGGACCCATTATAGATCCTTGAGGTACACCTCATGATAAAGGTAATGGGTTGATTTTTATATAGCAAATAATCTGTTTATATATAAGCTTCTCTTACACTTTCGGCCAAAGATCCAACCAAGCTAATTGGACGAAAGTGAGAAAAAGTTTCCGGAGTCGTTTTTTTTTATTTAAGATATCTTATTAGGCTCGACGGCGCTACATTTAACTAAGTGGATAGCCGTAACTAGTTTATTAATACCAAAT
>QYTT01079432.1:49854-61573 GCA_006980735.1 Dasypogon diadema
AAACAAAGCAAACTCCATTCTACGGAAACAAGTGATATAAAGTTCCTATATGCAATAAGTTCTTTTTAAATTTAAATTCATGCGATTCTCCAGGAAATTATTACGTTGACATGTGAACGTCATCAGTACAAGAAGGATACTCACATCGTCGACAATCTTCGGCAAGTCATTTAGGAATAAGCTGAACAACAGTGGACCCATTATAGATCCTTGAGGTACACCTCATGATAAAGGTAATGGGTTGATTTTTATATAGCAAATAATCTGTTTATATATAAGCTTCTCTTACACTTTCGGCCAAAGATCCAACCAAGCTAATTGGACGAAAGTGAGAAAAAGTTTCCGGAGTCGTTTTTTTTTATTTAAGATATCTTATTAGGCTCGACGGCGCTACATTTAACTAAGTGGATAGCCGTAACTAGTTTATTAATACCAAATAGTTGACAGTAATAATTTACTCTATCTAAATCTGGAGGTATCACCCAGAATGGTCATTGGCACATCCACTTTGATAATTTTCTTATACACAAAAAACAAACAGAAAAAAAACTCGCTCTGTTTGCAATTCCAACTTTCATATAAAAAAATAAATGAAAAAATTCACCACATCACTTTCAGATCACATGTGCACAAAGTGCCTTCCACACTTTCATTTCCACCTTGAAATGTGAAACATTCAAGACCTATCTTCAGCTGAGACTAGGCTCTTCATCAGGCCTATCTAACAATCTTCGAGTGAGACCCGCAATGAAATTTATGAGATAATTTTTAAGTCTCGAAAGACAAATTAATTTTCTGTTTTATTAGACAGACATATTCTTGCTCCCTCCTTTTATCACGTCTGTTAATCTGTTGAAGGGGGCCCCCTTGTCCATGCATCACTTGCTGTTGGGGCTCATTTTGTCGTGTCATTTTTCAAAGATCTGCACTGGCTCAGGCTCGGGCTCGGGCTCGGTGCTCGATGCTCGGTGCTCGGCTGGCATTAGTTAGTAGTGAACGAGGCGATGGGTCAAGTGTTGGTTGCTGATAATAATTTCTTGGGCACCCATCTCCGGTCTGCCTGCTGAGATCTGTACAAAGATTTATTTCTCATTTAAAGCACTCATCAAGATATAAAAAAGAAGATGTGATTCGAGTGGCACATGTTTAAATGGATTCTCTGTCCAGCTGTCATATGTCAAAGTGATTTTAATGGTGAGATTATTCTGGTGTCAGCTTCTTATTACACGCTTTTCTGGTGGACGTGGGGGAGATGAGTAATGGGGACTGCGATTGATCTGATTAATGTACTTTCGGATGATTGCCTTGAATGAGTCTTTCTTGTCAGGAATTTTGATGTCCTTAGTGTTTTAGTGGAGCAGAAAGAACTTGTGGGAAGGAGCACTAACTGCTGGTCATTAATCGAGATCTGGGGACCCCGGAGGGAGCTAGTAGAGACAGCGCAATCTTGAAAAGAACACGAACCACTGCATACAATCGGCATTCAAGACATTGCACAATTAACCTAAAACCTCTCAGTAATTTAACTCTATCCCTATGTGGCATTAACGCCATAACTTTGAACGGAAACGAGATCCAGTTGCTTACTATTCATTGAAATCTTCTTAAATTGCATATGCAATCCAAAGCAAAACCATTTCTATTTGCTGCAAAAGCGGAAGCCGCTCACCTAAGGAGAAGGCGGATTGCATTCAAAAAGTCCACTCCATTTTCTCGGCGAATAATAGATGACTCAATTAAACTCATTCAGGAATACAATTAGATAGAGAGCACACAGCAGAGCCTGAAGCTGGGAGCGATTTAAAAAAGGTACGGCTACATGGCAGTCGGACAGCTCATTCAGCGCCTAGAAATCTGGCATATAAGACTAGTACAATTGTTCTCAAATGAGGCTTTACACATCACCGTCTCCGTAGCCCATTCTTTTCCTGTCTCCTTGTGCATTGTTCGTGAGGAGACGAATATAAAAGTCAACACTCGAGGACCAAATACGATGACTCCGTACAAACAAATAGACCTTGCCCGAACAAATAGACCCATCCATTTTGTACTGTATACCGGTCCCCCGGCCGCCCGGACTCAGAGTTAACCCTGCAGCCCGGGATCTGGTACGTTCATTACAATAAATTCTCCTTCCTTATACGATGGCTTACGGTTTCAGTCGTTAATATAGTGGCGCACGGATGTGTATCCAGGCAGGCAAGGATAGATATGGTGTGCCTGGAGAACTCCCAACTAGGTATGTTATATGGCTCTGCTAACTGCTCCCATGCACACAGATTAGGCTGCTGCTATAAAGGTTTGATTGTGTTCTCGCATGGACTGAAGTAAATTTATAACCCAGAGAAAAGATAAAACAGATGCTGGTGACTTCTACCACAATTCTGTGGTAATTTATCTTCATGAACGCAGAACTATGATGAATAAAGGAGGAATCACTCCCCAGAGGTCACAGATACGTTTCGGTTTGAATATCTTTCGGGCTGCATGGGCGAGAGGATGTGCTGCACAGCGTTGGCCTGTTGGCCTGTTGGCCATACCCCATACCCACCACAGCCGCACTACAATGCTAATGCAATGCGAGACAACATGTGATTAGTTTGAAGCGTTTATCATGATGATGTTTCGTGACGTTCTGTAGTCAGAGTCCTCAGTCGTTCTGTAGTTCTGGGTGATGATAATGATGACTACGACGACGGTGGTTTTGCGGCTTTAGGCTGAGTGCCAATTTATCTGCTTCCAAGAGGTGGAACAAATTTGTTTTCCACAGGTAGATGGTATGCTGATGTCGGTGAAGGATTCCGACTTTAGACATGGACATTCAGCACAATATTCTGTTAATAATTGCCTTTTACACCTAAAATTGCATACATTTCATGCATTTGATTCAGGCATGCGAAACATAATTGCCAATTGTTCTGCATAAAATTGCAGCAATGGCAGAGGCAGGCGATCTACAGTGGTTGATGGAGGTACCATTAATTTTCTCTTTTTCCTGAACGGAACACAACAGCCAGCATATCTCGTTCAATTTGCAATGCGATGATTATAGCAATTTAAGAAGCTACGTGCTACGTTCTGCTACGATATTTTGGCTTAATAGCTAGACATTTTTAAAATTCACTGATGGTGATGATTATATGAAAACAAAAAGAGATCTGTGGAAATATCTGGAGCAGTTTTGGTGAATGATCTCGGATGATTTATAAAAGATCTAGTTAGAAGTTTTGAACAATTATGGAAGGTCTGCCAGAAGATGTAAACAAAACAACAATACCCGGAAGAGGAGCGCTAGAATCTGATGCTCTTGAAGCATATTCTATAGAACTCTAGGATCGGTAATCGTCCAGCAATTGTGGATGATACTCCCACATCGACCCTCAATGTTTACTCTAGTTTGCTGAAATAAATGGAGTTGTAGGAACCAACGGTGATCAGTGAGCAATTCCAAGGCTGAAGGAAAAATAAAAAGGAGCAAAGGATCGCAGATGGCACAGACAACATTGATTTAACTCCAAGAACTACGAAATTTGGAAGATGCGTTCCTTTTATAACGCAAACATCCACTAGAAAAGGCTTCATGACAATTTCTGTCCTAAATGGGTTAAAAAGAGGTACATATATATATTTTTATTAATTAAATCATACTATCAGGTAGGTACCCACTTGGAATTTTAAAAACTGCGTCAAAACTTGAACTCACGATAAACTCGAAAGCTCATTTGATCGGCGATGTTTGTTCTAGTCAGTTCTCAGTTCTCTTTGATGGATAATGGTGACTATCCTAATCCTGAATTTAATAGGAACGATTACTATTTTGGTAGAATAGGATAAAGCCTACATATGAAGTGATTGCGCAAGAGTGCTGCTCTAACTCCTAAAAACTGAAATAGTAGGTAGATATGATATACAAATCGACAGGCTCAATGGTACGCACAGATTACCTTTTCCAAAATCTAGTGAAATTTCTAAACACCCTCAAGACACCGCGTCTCTCAATCTATAAACTTTTCCTAAGAAGGGATGTTCCAAGCAATCTACACCCATCGAGATTTTATAATGGCAATATGCTGAAAGTGAAAGCTCTGGATCGCAATATTATCGAGACCACAATGTTCACCCGATGTTCTCAAGGAGAATCAGTGTTTATACCACCGTATGTATACCCTTGATACCATCTGACTTTCCTTTGAGTTGACAATAGACAGGCATTACAATTGGCCAGGATTCACTTGAGGGAGCTGCATCTCAGATGGTCAATTTTACATAGCTTCCTCGAGAGTGGTCTCACACAGGAATCTGGTTATCCTGATACCGGAAAGAAAAGTTAGAAACACCATTCACTCAAGAAAAAATTATTTTGTATTGTATATTAGTATTTTGGCAAATTATCTAACAACGACCAGTGAGAATTCATTGAGCTGTATGATGGCTACCGACTGTAGACACTAACCTTTTCGGTTCGTTACTTTAGATATAAAAAAAGGACATAAATTCTAGCATCTCTAGTACATCACTTTGTCAGATTCACATTTTTCAGTGGAAATTTGCCTGTGAATTTTTAGTCATTGGCGAAAATTTTGAAAATAGTTCATATTCTGTCCGCATGAAAGAGGCACTCAGTCATCTTCAGAGTGCATGAAACGAATCCCGTCAACTCTCCTTAGAAGATAAATGGATTTAGAAAGTTTTTACCTTGCTTGAAAATGTTGCCAAAAATTCCGACGTGAAATTGCTCAAAGCCCCATTGGCACGGCGTTAAGTACTTTCCGCATTTAAACTGCTGCTTTGGCAGCCAACACCCAGGCAGACAGACAGTATGACGGATGCTCCCAATGGACTCTTGCATATCAATCGGCTTTGACAGATGCTGCACATTTATAAGAATGAATAATTATAACTCGTCCCGGGTTTTTCATTTCGAGCACAATAACACACAGCGCAGTGATTAATTACCTGTCTGTCAGGAATTTTTCACTGCCGTGCTATACGCAGTCATAGTCACAACCATTACTTGGGGCGGGATCGGGTGAGCTGAGAGGGGTTTTGCGCTTCACCCACAAAAGTACCCACCACCACATCTACACCCCAGCACTTATACAATGTTACTTTTTGATTACAATGAATAGACGGCGGCGGCGGATGTGTAACCTGCACCTAGGTTCGTGTTTGCCCCCAACGTTTTTAGAGTAGATCTTCTTCTGCTCCAACTCGTACTGTAAAAGGAGTTCCGCCAAGGAGGAAGGAGCCCAAAACATGAAAAAAGCCGACGAAGCAAAACTTTCTTGCAAAAAGCAAAGGAAATGGGAGGTCATGCCTTTTAGATTACAAGAGAGGAAGGTAAATTGATGGCGTGTTCATTTGAAGTCTTTTGTAAGCAATTTGTTGTTTGCCAGCACTGAAGGGTGAGAAACCCTAACAAGAAACTGAGATAGTCGTCCGGGCAAGAGAAGAGGTATTACCCGGAGCAGCTCAATGGTAATGGTAACTGGTAAGATGCATGGAATGGAAAGAAGATAAATGGTGGCAAATTTTTCTTTTGAATACTTTTCAGGGCTCCTTTTTCTTTTAATTTTCACTTTATTTGGCAATAAAGACGGATCTTCGAAGATTTATCTTTGCAGTGAAAATTTTTGTTCCACAATTAGACGTTTTGGTTTTTGGAAAGAAATGAAGGATCCTGAAGTGACTAATTGTTTTTCTAGATTTGCATCAGGTGGTCCATTACTCTTGATCTACTGGCAAAGTTTTCTGCAGTTTGTTACATAATAGGAAAGTCGTTTCCAACAATAAATTAAACTGGAGAAAGAACATTTTGTTAAATTCACGTTTTTAGAAAAAAAAGTACCCTTATTCTATCCACTCTGGGTCGGGTAGAGGGTTTCTGTGACTGGTAAGTGGCGATCTACTTCAGGAACTGGATACACTTCCACCAAAGATTAAGCCATATCTAGAGATTATGTGGAAAATCCTGTTTCGGATATAGCATGAAAAGATGTGAACTGTTTAAGTGGCTTTTTTTATCAGAAAACCCCTGTTTTCACTGACAAAATGGGCTTAGTGACTTCTCCAAGCACGCCGCTCGCATATATTGAAGCCCAAAAACACGTAATTACCGACATGTAAAAGGCAATTGACTTGAAAATGAGTTTTTTGATTTCCATATTTCTATACTTCTTCCACATGAAAGCGAGGTAATTGAGAGCTCTTCAACACAGAAACTAAACTTTTTAAGATCTGAAATTGGGGGTTTTACGGACTTGCTTGATTCTGACACTAAAAACCAGTCATTAAGCCATTGCTGGTGTTTTTCGTTTCTGGAAATTTAACTCTATAGAATTTCAATATTCAGTGAAACGCTATACACCTATGTAGATTTTTGGGTATTATGAGTGCATCGGATACATCAGACCAACTGATAATTTCTTCAATAACAGAAGAAGGGAAAAGGCACTCAAGTACATCTAAATTAAGTTCTACAAATTTCCTCAAAAATCCAACAACCCTTCCATTCCATCCCGCTTCACAGTTTACCACCGCAGTCGATTCCAATGAAGACAGACCTTCGTGCCGCGGTTTCATTAAACCCGGATAACGTGTTAGTGCGGCAACAAAAAGGAGAGCTTAACGATTATTGCGGCTGTTACAATTTCGAATTTTCCATTTTGGCGTCAAAGGAGTATCATTTTCTAATTACGCCGGTTATTAAGACTGTCTGCAGCCGGCAGTAATTGATGGAGAAGTCGACAGTGTTCGTGGGAGAACTATGAAATTTCTGAAAGGTAAACAATGGATGCGAGGACAGGCGCCTTCCCCTCTGAATTCTTGCACGTATATCTCTCTCTTCTCTACTCGTCTATAGTGTGATGAGAGTCGTCAAGGTGTACTGAATGTACCATGAATGAGGTACAACACCTGATACAAAGTATGTACACGAATTATCGCGCAGCTGGGCTTGTTCGAGCAATAAAAGTGACGATTAACATGACACGATTGCCAGCAAGAAGAGCCTGGGCCCTATTATGCTCATGATGACTTTTGTTAATTATACCGCGGCATTTCACCGCACCCTACCGCTTATGTCTGTTTGCCCAGAACTATCGGTGATAGTAAATGAATACTATGAGTGTGGAGGAGTTTATACTTGATGGCCTGTCGTATTGTCTTATTACCTTCGAGTTATAGGTACATGAAGGGTATCTGCCACACACCTAGCGGCGGTATCTCTGCGTGGAATTATTCGGTCATAAACGCCAGACTGCGACTATAATAAAGAGACCTTGGACGGAAACTGTTGCATTATAAAATCATAAAATAATTAACAATGCATTCACAATGAGCAATAAATTCTCGTTCTCGTCTTCTATGCATTGAGGAAAGGTCAACAGGGGCCTGTGTTTGGGTAGATGTAACTCCTCCATAAATATTAATTTAGGATCACCCTGGGTGGTTTCAGTCTTCTTTTACAAGCGCATTACCAATTCACTGCTTATGCCCAGCTGGGATCTTTTCCTTTTTATTGATGACAATTATTCAGAGAAAATTCAAGTAATTTTGTAAGTTGTGGGGGATTTTTATTCATTGTCTTTTCCATTAAAGATAGAGAAAACCTGAAATGCTTTAGCCCTCCCATGGACGTAGCAGACTTAGTGGGAGGCTTTTACCCAGTAAATAATTGCGAACTGGAATTCTCTGTAGTTGGTCACTGCTGGCACAGGTTCTTATTTCATTGTGTTATTATTCCATAATTTCTTTGATAATTTTCTCTTATTATTAATTAGGCAGCTACAGAGGATTCTACAGAATTCAATATGCTTTTCTTGCTAGAGTATCCGGGGCATTGTGTTGCCCATCCTTCATATCGAGGATCATTACCGGTGACGAAACTAGGGTATACGGTTATGACCCTGAGACGTACAAACACTTCGAATAAAACCATATATATCTTCCTGATCAGAAAGCATCTTCGATTACTTTGCGTTCACAATCCGAAAGCTCTATCCACTGCATAATGGCGGTGAAAGATGGAGCAGAGTCTACCCCATTATCCGCGTCGGTATTATACCTTACATGATCAGAAAGTTGTTTGTAGCGCAATATTCTATTGTCTCGCTGGACTGGATTTTTCCAAGAAATTCGCAGATGATCTTTATCAAGTCACGAATATTAAGCTTTAGTGGAATAAGTGAACAAGACTAGCGATTTCTCGCGACGATTAAAACTTTCTTTGGAGCACCATGCTGAAAGCCAAGAGACAAGAGTATTGACTTTACTGAAGCAACCAAGCATGGTCCCTAAATGAGGGTAATCTCAAGAAAATCTTGGGCCTGACTTACATATAATTGACCCGGCTGAAGCAAGTGAAAGAAATTCTCAAGCGCCATCCTCTAGCACAACAAAAAACTGATATCATACTAAGGGAGAAATTGGAAACCATAACAAATTCTCAAGAAGCCACTAAAATTTATGAGGATAGTACAGGGAATTGTACTGATTATACGAAACAACCCTAGGAACTATTGTGGCAACTAAAGGACCACCTCTTAAAAGGGGAGACACGACCAACCTGCTAATCTGCGGTGCTGGGAAAATATTCCTCATAAATTATCCTTTTCTGGGAATATTATTCCAGAGTTTATCACATGCAAATAAAATCTTCATTTGTAGACCACCCACAAAACTAACCTGTTCTCGCTCCAACACGCACATAATCAGGTATTCTAGCCACCCGTCCGCAAAGGTCATACTTCCACTTGTTTAATCAGAAACAATAAGACTCCGAGACAAATGCAACACGTCCCCATTTGACGTCTTCTCCCCGATTCTTTTTAGAAGAATCCATCAAAGCAGCACTTTCAGTTCAACCCAGCGCTAACTTCAACACTCTGTTTTCTGTCCGCTTCTAGCGGAGTCTAGAGACTCACCTAAAAGTGTTCATTTCGATATGCACCGCTGGCTGTCTGCTCCGTGCTGAGGTGCATAGAAAACGTGTTCCATTAACGAACTCATATGTCACCTGGTGCGCAAAGCAAATATGAGCATAAGAGCTCAGCCGTCCCATCAGATCCAAGAATTTCCATATGCAAAGCCTTCGAATGACAATTTTGACAGCGCCATGAAAATCAATTTGCAATGCGTCAATCGTCAAGGAGACGTGTCCCATAATGTGGCGTGTCTTGAGTTGTTAAAGCGGATGGAAACGGGTAAATATGACAGCGGCAATAACCGTCGAGACGTGGTTAAGGAATGCCTAATGCCTCCCTTGATTTCTTTCTGGTCGGGAGGATTTCTTTGGACCCGCGTTGAATGCCGTGAATGTGGACACATTTTCCTTTTACCCTCCGCAATGCCAGCCATTCTCGGGTTGAAATGCCGCTGGGGCTTCCAGACCCAGACTCCAGACATATGTTTGCTTTCTGGGGAGTTGATTAGGCTTAGCTGGAGTTGAGATGACTTCTTCCCGGGTACACAAAGTACTGGGGGCTCCTCTTGTTCGGAATAGACCACGTATGGTTGTGGCATGTGTGATTGAGTGGTTTTTCTGGTTTCTGCGTTAATTGAAATGTGATTATAGTTTTCATATATGGCGTGGAAAGTTAATTGGATTCTTGTTTCGAACTAGTCACTGGATGGCTGATGTGCCTGAAGTTGAGATGTCGATTTTACGTGACTCTTTTTCGAGCCAGACTGGGCCGTGGTTCGTCTATTCACTTTCCGTTTATGAAATGCGCATGAAAAACGCCGTTTGAAGCAATTATGGAGCAAATGTGAAATTAATCAATTACGGAGAAATTCCTGCATTTTTTCCCCTAAATGGATACCACTCGGTGTGATGTCTTTGCAAACATAAGGTGCTACGGGTTAATCAACGAATTGGAGGATTCTTGAACAAAATTCCTAGACTTTGTTAGTACTCATTACTACTCAGTGTAGTATCTAGATGAATACACTATAGAGCTTTAAACTGTAAAAAATATTTGCGAAAATCTCCAAGCATGAGCAGGACTCCAAGTGCTCACTGGCTACCAAGTATTGTCTCCAGGTCAGAAGCGTGGATTCCTCCTGCTCTCAGAGGTCAATTAGTCGCGTACAATGTGCTTTTCCGTCTCAGTGCCTTCCAGGCACAGTCTGCATGTATTATCATCCAGGATTCCTTTGAAATTATATCCAAAGTTTCTGTGCTATAGTCCCAGAGTATCCTTGGCACCATTTTTCTTCCGGCCGGTCTACACGTCAGCCTAATACCTTTCTTAACCTGACGGCAAGTTGTCATATTTTCTAACCGATTTTGGTGGTTTCCCGATTGAATCCCTCACTGTATAGACCCCTAGGTTGGAAATGGTTCGGGGCCTTAAAACTTCACAATCCTATTCGATCCCTATGTATCCCCTATCCCAACAAAGGATTACCTCACTTTTCGAGGATCAAGAGGATCAAGTGATTATAAAAATATATTGTTATGTGTTTAATCAGTTAGGTTAATATAAAAATTCTTAAAGCCAACAGTTAAAAAAGCGAGAATAAGATTGTATGTGATAATTTCATAACAGGGTAAAACCTAGCAAATTTCAGGATATAAAGGGGTAACAATAAGAAATTGGTTTACATCACTCTGCATCGATACAGGATCAGCATTAGGAATAACTGAAACCTCAGTGCAAAGAGCAGTATATGGATAGATTGAAAAAAAAAAACATTTCATACACTGGGCTCACACTAATGAACAAAGATACATGAAATTAATTTTATCAATACAAACCCTTTAACTGCTATAATTTGGTGCAAACAGTACAAGGCTTGTGACAAATATATTCACCAATCATAATACTTCAGGAAAGCTACTATACACAAATGCAATTTAGAGGCAGCCTCTTGATCTAATGTATTCAAAATGAAAAGAAATTAGGTAGAATTCTATTTCGAGAACCCCTTGAAGTGACCAAGGAGGGTCGTTACATTGTGCAGGAAATTTCTATGTTATTGTCCATTTACACCCCCATGAAAGATCTCGTGTTATTCTTTAGTAAATCCCTTAACAGAGTGACTGTCTGCACATATATCATTGGTGGCCGGAAGCCATAAAATCTGCTTTCCACTGGAACACTGGTCCTTCATTTCCGTTTCGTGAAAGATTAACACCGAACATGCAATATCCTCTGCAAATTTTTATGTCCTGCGATTACATAAAAGGTCTTCACACTTAAATCTACTCTTACAGAAATTATTCTGCGATAATATAAAACATAGAAAAGACGTGTCCAAGTGCTCAAGTGATATTTATCCAATTTCTGCGGGTTCGTATATTTATCATCAGCTTTTACATAATATTAATCAAATTCAATCAAACAATCGAATGTCGTGTCCTTAAATCCCTCAGATAAATAACCCCGTCAATTCATCAGCCTAACGACTCAAATAACAGCCGTAACTCGTCAAAACTTCGAAATGTATTTAAGTCCACAATAAACACGGCATCAGCTGTAAAAGTCGATAAAAGGACGAAAACACCAGCCAAGTATTCATTCAGAGGGGTTTCAATGTCATCATATGTCAGGGAAAAAGTCAAAGGAGCACGCAATGGCTCAATAAATCACCGAAAAGAATACCGGTCCCAAGAAAAAGTGTGCCCTAGGCCAACAGAACACGACAATGTAGACAAAACAGCTAGCAAAAGACGGAGCGTCATTAAATATTCAATTGATATCCTGTTCGACAAAAG
>QYTT01079433.1:0-19130 GCA_006980735.1 Dasypogon diadema
TACAGGACTGCGTATTTATGGTGTGAAATAATTGTACAACGACAAACAAGGTATCCATAGAAGGTATTAACAGAACAATGCAATATTTGAGATCTAATAATAGGTACATAGTTTTTCGTGCAAAAGAAGCATCTCCAAACACGACAATAGTCGACATCTACTTATGTCATAAAGTACATATAAAACTTTTTAGCAAGAAGTGAACATTTTCTTAACCCACGTAAAAGTCGCCTTTACACTTTAACGTTTTTTATTTTAAGCATTTATTATACTTTATAACTCTATCCATTGGCAAATCTTACTTCTTTGACAATTCAAGGTTGGAGTGAGTTCCTTAGTGACGTCGAAGCCAACATAGGCAAATTTATCAATGCCCAAATACGGTCCAGCAGGAGAAATAACTTCCGGCCACTGAAATATCATTGGAGAACTTGGTACTCCTGTTGTTGCAAATGACGTCCACAAGTCCACCATCAAATCAGAAACTTGTTTTTCTTCTTCATTGAAATCTTCAGGGGTATAAATGTATCTTGAATCATCACCCAATGTTACAAAATTCCTCAATACACTGTCAGATGGTTGGTTATATTTGTTTGAGGACCCTCGAAACTTGAACACGTACAGGTAGGACTTCCCTCGTCCATTGATATTGTTGAGTAGAGACTTTATAACGCTCAACTTGATGTCAAGTCCAGATTTCTGCACAATATTAAGTCTTTAGAAATATTTAAAAAATTGAAGTATGTGGTTACATACGTCGATTTCATAAGGTATTACCACCTTCATTAGGCTATCCAGTAAGTCGTCTGTGAGATTAAATTCGCTTTGAAGAGCGTACTCACTATAAATTTCTGTTAAGAGTTTTGGGAACTCTTCCTTATCACTCTGAAGCTTACCCCATTCATCCATATGGTTTTCAATATAATATTCCCGAGAAAATCTAACTGGATCGCTATCACTTCTGAATTCTAAAACAAAAGACGATATTTAATCCACCTTGGGCTAATCTATCTTGAAGAAGTTACCTTCCAACAAGTAAATGGAAGGCTGATCAACGAATCCTGCCAATATAGGATATTTTCTGGGTTTGTTTTCCCAGTTATATACTCCACTTGGGCCTCCAACCGTAATGGGATGCATTCCAGTGTGGGATGCCCTCTGTTGGTTATAGTTATTTATTTGATATCATCCTAAAGCTACTAATTTTAGAAACTTACCCAACATGTGGAAAAGGCATTGAGAAGATCTTCCATGGAAGCATTCAACAAACATTCTGTTACTTTGTCTTTATCACTGACGTCAGTGCAACCTAATTCATAGGCAACTTTACTGCTAAATAGTAATGGGTTGTCGGTTGCAAGATTTGGCAGATCGATTGATCCCGACTGATAGATCACTTGGTGGAAGAGACCCTCAGCTAATGGGCTGGCTGTCAACACTCCAATTAAACCGGCGGCCAAATATTCACCATTAAGTGTAACGCGATTTGGATCTCCTCCAAAATACGAGATGTACTTCTGAATCCACTTCAAGGCATCAATGACGTCAAGGACACCAATGTTTCCAGGTATATCATTAGTTAAGGTTGAAAGGAAGCCAAACGCCCCGAGTCGATATTCAATTACAACTGCGACAACATCCTTCTCCATTACACGATATCGACTAGTGTAGCTGATTTCATTGTCCAGTTTTGCCCCAGGTATGTGAACTATAACTGGTTTTTTCGCAGTGGTCTGGAAGTTTTGAATATCTAGAGTTGTCTATTGAGACTCGAATTCCTGGTACTTACATTTTTGCTGTTGACCTCAAGCACTAAACACTTTTTAGGGTCGTCTTTTTCACCACCAATGTATACCATATTCCACCCTGGACAAAGTGATGCATCTGAAAGGCTTATAACATCTTCACTCTCTGGTACAGGTTCAGATGGCTAATGCATTAAAATTAGACAAAAACATCTTAACTATCGAAAGGAACACTGCACTCAGGACACTCACCTGGAACCACCCGTTCTCTTTTATTTGTCCGTAGGGAATATTACTGTAAGAGGTGTACATGTCTCCATTAGAAGCAATTTTAATCTCCCCCCTAACTTGTCCAACTCCAGGAACCTTTATAGTCACTGTTTCGTCATCATCGCTCAAACTGAGCCCTACCACATAAACGAAAATTGCACAAGCGAGTGTTAACTTCATTTTGAGTTATCCCGAAGAACTGAAGTTACTTTGCCAAGACTCCTTTTTATATGTTGACAGCTCATGTATTTCCGGAATTATTATATCATGGATTCAAAGGTTATCTGGGGTCTTGGGAAGATGGTAATGATTTATTTTTGGAGTTTCCATTAGAATTTTGTCGTGTGTTTGCCATCTACAGTCTGACAGTGATAAAATTTAAACTTTTGTGGTTTATTGTAATTTTGTGAGATATGTGCACGATTATTATTTAGTTAATTAACGATATGATTCTATATTAAGAATCCACATGGTCTTCACAGGAAAGTAAGTATCTAAACACTGCGAATATGGTCAAACTTTTGCAGCGTCTTTGCTTATCAGTCATCGCAAATATTTATGCAAATATATACAAAATATATTATATATCGCGGGCCTTCCATTCTAAGATCAATTTGTCCAAACTTTGTCCAAAATTTGTTTTTAGACAACGTTCTCAAAGGCTTTTAATATAGAGAAATACAGCCATGCTTTTCTTCAGAATTGACAGAAAAATAGCATGCTTTCAAGCTTTAGGAAAAGACGTAGATGTTAATCACTATAATTAATTATTTATTCAAGCAATTAAAGCAACAGTATTACAGAGAAAGTCTTTAGGAACAATATGGAGGAAATTCATTCGTTAATATACTGACAGCTAAAAATTACATGGGACTAAAAATAAGGTTTACCTAGTGTTAGTAAAAGAAAGTCTAGTTCTACTTAAAGAAGTTGAAAGGAAAAAATAAAATATCATCATTATTATTCGAAAAATAAAGAAAAATGAGAAATTAAGTTAACAAAAGTAAAGCAAGAAATACAAATGGGAAAAATTGATGAGTAAAAATAAAAGCAAAAGTCAAAATAAAAACAAAATCAAATTTACTAAATAGAAGGTAAATGGGAAATTTAAACTTCTATATAAAAGTGAGTAGGAAGTATACAAGTGACATGTAGCCATTTGAATTTGCGACAATTATTAATAACTTAGATTAAAATATCTGAAGTATGTTTCACTCAGTATAAACGAGGTCACTTTAATATGAATAAAAAATTATTCTTTATCAGCTGCGGAAAAATTTATGTTTCAGTCATGTTTACGTTTCGTAATGCAATCTTTAATAGCTGTGCTTGTAATCTCACCTGTGTTTACTTATTCCAAAATATTACATTCGAATGTTTCTACATAGGACAACATCTGAGGTATGAAGATGTTATTTATTTTCTTAGAAGACGTTTTCCGATTTCTCCTATTATAGAACAGCTGAAAAAGAAAAGTATATTGATTTGGTTCCATTCATTGCTATCAGGTTTTAATGAGTTCGGCCCGTACGAAACAGATAGACGGCGAGAACGAAATAATAGCATAGTTAAATCGGTCTCTCAGTAGATGTGAAAGTAATTATTCTAATACGGAGCGGGAAGGGACTAGATTCAGCGTTGTGACAGACCATACGTCTCTGTTGTAGCTCCATAATTTAAAGAACCCCACAGGTAGACTGGCGCGCTGGTTCATAAAACTCGAATAGTACAATTTCTACGATTTATTATGCATTGTAAGCGTATAGAACACCTTTTGCTGGACTGGCTTTCCTGCTCAGAGTTAACCGTTAATACTCTCAGTGCGTCTCACGGAGAAATGGTATCAGATTTGAAAATTTAGCACGGAATGTTATGGAGACATGTTAACACTAGAACTACCGAGCTACATAAAACAGAAATAGAAATAATACGCTGAATAATGCAATTAAAAATAACGGTCTTTGTAATTCTAATGTTAAACCCAAATACCATACTGCAACTATGGAATCCGAGATTTGGATGTATGTGATCCCGAAAGAGATCAGAAAAGAAATGATATACTGCGCGCATAATATTTTGAATTTTTGACACGTGGTAGTTTAGAAAACTTATGGCCGACTTTTACAGAATTATTATGAGCCGAAAGTGAAGGACAACGGGTGTTTTCCAAAACTATGGAAAACCTCCTTCATTGTGCCTATCCACAAGAAAGGCAATAGGAGTGAGATTTCTAATTATAGACAAATAGCAAAGTTGTCCTGCATTCTGAAGCTGTTAGAGTCCATAATTCATTCTCAGATATCCCCACAGTGTAAAGATATTCTCTCTAACAATCAACATGGCTTTATGTCCGGTAGATCTACTGTTTATATATATATACTAACTTATTAGATTTTACCTCTAACACAATTACCGGCTTTAGTAATAATATGCAAACTGATTTATTAAAAGCTTTACTGAAGTCCGTATAAATATACGGACTTCAGTAAAGCTTTTGATAAATTGTCATATTCGGTCATTATGATGAAATTGCAGAGGCTTGGTTTTCCCACCTTACTACTGAGATGGTTCCATTCGTATCTTTCTGGTAGAAGCTATCAGATACTTTTTCATGGTTCCCGGTCTAGGGTCATAGAGGCTACGTCTGGGGTGCCTCAAGGTAGTCATCTTGGTCCTCTTATTTTTGTCCCTTCCATTGACGACATTGTTCAGCTCTTGAAGCACTCCAGAGTTTTAATCTATGATATGAAGATATTCTCCTTCATTGATTACGTTAATGACTGTGCTTCTCTTCAAGAAGACTTAAACATTTTCTCTTGGTGTGGTCACAACCACCTAGAGCTCAACATAAATAAGTGTGAGGTCATGTCGTTCTTTCGAAGGCACACTGCTATCAAATATGATTATAGATTTGCTTCAAAAAGTATTCGTCGCGTGCAATCTGTTAATGACCTTGGTGTGAAGCTTGATACGAAACTTGACTTCGTTTCCCATATTAATTACGTTACGTCCATGCTCGGTTTCATTAAGCGTTGGTCCAGGGAGTTCTGTAGCCTCCAAGTTTCTTTGACTTTATATAATTCCTTCGTCAGACCAATACTTGAATACGCATCCCAGGTATGAACCCTTCGAATCATCGAATCGTCGAATTTATTCGTAAAAAATTACCTAATCGCTACTAATTTGTCCCAAGTTTTTCTACAGCTAATTTTCTCTGATATATGATACATTGTCTAAATGTCTATCCCTTGCATCATGATTGGAATCTAAATCCAGATTTAACCTATTCTTTGCATTAATAAAATTCATACACTAAAAATCACATTTTTACACAAATTTCTTATCATGATCCTCTGCTCCGCATTTCAGACACTCTTGGATTTTTTTCAAGATACTTCCTGATAATTAATTTTCGATTTGTACAAAAAATATCGTAAAGAAGTAGGGGAGATCGGGAGGTTGTGAGACATGGGGAGTCGTGAGACACACTCACAGCACGAAATTGAAGAGTGCGGACATATACTTATGACTGTCAAACTTTTTTCTCGTCTTGTATCTTACTTTTCATATGGCACTTGTCGCGTTCACTTAAAGTCTCGGCACATAGCAGCTTCAGTTTTGTGTTTAAAAATTCTATTGACCACTTGTGTATGTGGTATTTTCACTCAAGTTTTCAAGCTGTTCCTAAAAGTGTATAAAAAATATCATTCCTTGGTAAGTAGCCTTTTGACACACAAAAAGAGTTCTGCATAATCATTCGATGTATTCATGAAAATACAGATGTCGGGGGGTCATGAAACGACATATTTGCAGGCTTCGAGTGTACCTACTTGAAATGTTTTATGCATTTTCTATTAATTTTTATTGAGTTTAGTGGTTTTCATGATTTTGTCAATTTAACAGCCGGCTATTATACCTGCATCCACTCTGAATCTGATTGATCTAATAATTGCTTTTTTTTAACACATACATTTTTTCGTCTGAATATTTTTTTCTTTTACCTTTTCTAACTCGAGTACATTATGATCCACAACATTTGCCTTCTTTTTCAATTTGAATAAACAATTTTGATCAAAGTATGCCACTTTCTTTCATTTAAACCCCCTCATGCAGAAAACCCGATTTGCGAGCCAACAGGCTAAGATTACGGAACTTTTTCAAATTTCAACAACCCTATCATTTTTTATGTGTCATTACGCGTACAAATGATTTGACAAAATATATTTGCATAAACAATTTTTTCCCTATACTTTTGGTTCAAAAACAAAATCCGTCTCAAAACCCCCTCATCTCCCTTACTACTGCTGTTGGAAATCAAGCCATTGACGGACACAGTCATGAATAATTTCATCATAAAATAAAAGAAGTCGCTAACATCAATGAAATGGTAATTGAATGGGTAAGACAACATAGTTGTCTACGACAAGACAGAAGGTATTATGCCAAATAATTTTGCATTTTGCATTTTATTGTTCACTTGTGTTTGTTTCTTAATTCTCCAGTAGAAAATCAACTGATTAATGAAGACACTTAATAATTTCATCGAAAAATAATAGAAACTGCTAACATCAATGCCGTGGTAATGCAATGGATAAGAGAATGTTACTGCCAGGGTAATGCAGAGGGAATTGTACCAAAGTAATTTGCGCTTTCATGTTCATTTGTATTTGTTTCTTAATTCTGAGCGAAAGCTTTCATATGTTTCGGAACAAAATAGATTCACAATACAAATTAAATACCTACGTAAATTGAACGTTATCTACTTTTATCCCTACATTTTCTTCAATAAAGCAATAAAAGATTTATGTATTAAAAAGTAATTCATAGGAATGTATTGTATATTAGTGTATATACGTTCATTACTTCATTAGTGAAGTAACGAACACATTTTCTGTAAGGACATTCTTACCTTCGCATACTTTTACATGTCGTTAAAAGACTACTGTCTTCTGATAATCTCGTGATAGTTAAATGGTGCAGGCAACATGCTTGGATTGAAAGACGAATTTGCGGAAGTTTTCGTTTAAGATATTAGACAGCGCTACCCTGGTACAGACATGAACGCTCTTATTGAGAACGATTATAATCGAAAATTAATTTCACTACAAAACAATGTGTTGGCAATGGATGGCAATAAAAACCAACTACGAATTACCATTACCACATACAAATGATAAAAACTTCAACAGAGCATATCTAGACCAAATTATTTTCAATCTAATAGGAAAAAACAGTACATTCTATGCTTACCATATTGATTGCACTTAATCACATGGAAAACCTATAGGTAATATATCAAACAGTAGTTACAAGGCCAAGGTTGTACAGGACTGCGTATTTATGGTGTGAAATAATTGCACAATGACAAACAAGATATCCATAGAAGGTATTAACAGAACAATGCAATATTTGAGATCTAATAATAGGTACATAGTTTTTCGTGCAAAAGAAGCATCTCCAAACACGACAATAGTCGGCATCTACTCATGTCATGGAGTACTTGTGCCTTCAGATGAACCAGACCCGTGAGTTGATTCTCACGTAAAATTTTTTAGCAAGAAGTGAACATTTTCTTAAGCCACGTAAAAGTCACGTTTGCACTTTAACGTTTTTTATTTTAAGCATTTATTATACTTTATAACTCTATCCATTGGCAAATCTTACTTCTTTGACAATTCAAGGTTGGAGTGAGTTCCTTAGTCACGTTGAAACCAACATAGGGAAATTTATCAATGCCCAAATACGGTCCAGCAGGAGAAATAACTTTCGGCCACTGAAATATCATTGGAGAACTTGGTACTCCTGTTGTTGCAAATGACGTCCACAAGTCCACCATCAAATCAGAAACTTGTTTTTCTTCTTCATTGAAATCTTCAGGGGTATAAATGTATCTTGTATCATCACCCAATGTTACAAAATTCATCAATCCACTGAGAGATAGCTGGGAATATCGGTGTGATTCCGATCGAAACTTGAACACGTACAGGTAGGAGTTCCCTCCTCCATTGATATTGTTGAGTAGAGACTTTATAACGCTCAACTTGATTTCAAGTCCAGATTTCTGCACAATAATAAGTCTTTAGAAATATTTAGAAAATTGAAGTATGTGGTTACATACGTCGATTTCATAAGGTATTACCACCTTCATTAGGCTATCCAGTAAGTCGTCTGTGAGATTAAATTCGCTTTGAAGAGCGTACTCACTATAAATTTCTGTTAAGAGTTTTGGGAACTCTTCCTTATCACTCTGAAGCTGATCCCATTCGTCCATATGGTTTTCAATATAATATTCCCGAGAAAATCTAAATCGGTCGCTATCATTTTTGAATTCTAAAACAAAAGACGATATTTAATCCACCTTGGGCTAATCTATCCTGAAGAAATTACCTTCCAACAAGTAAATGGAAGGCTGATCAACGAATCCTGCCAATATAGGATATTTTCTGGGTTTGTTTTCCCAGGAATATACTCTACTTGGTCCTCCAACCGTAATGGGATGCATTCCAGTGTGCGATGCCCTTTGCTGGTTATAATTATTTATTTGCTATCATCCTAAAGTTATTAATTTTAGAAACTTACCCAACATGTGGAAAAGGCCTTGAAAATATCTACCATGGAGGCATTCAACAAACATTCTGTTACTTCGTCTTTACCATTGACGTCTGTGCAACCTAATTCATAGGCAACTTTACTGCTAAATAGTAATGGATTGTCGGTTGCAAGATTTGGCAGATCGATTGATCCCGACTGATAGATCACTTGGTGGAAGAGACCCTCAGCTAATGGGCTGGCTGTCAACACTCCAATCAAACCGGCGGCCAAATATTCACCATTAAGTGTAACGCGATTTGGATCTCCTCCAAAATAGGAGATGTACTTCTGAATCCACTTCAAGGCATCAATCACGTCAAGGACACCAATGTTTCCAGGTATATCGTTAGTTAAGGTTGAAAGGAAGCCAAACGCCCCGAGTCGATATTGAATTATAACTGTGACAACATCCTTCTCCATTAGATTATGTCCACTAGCGTAACTGGTTTCAGTGTCCAGTTTTACCCCAGGTATGTAAACTATAACTGGTTTCTTCTCAATGGTCTGGAAATTTGAATATCTAGAGTTGTCTATTGAGACTCGAATTCCTGGTACTTACATTTTTGCTGTTGACTTTAAGCACCAAACATTTTTTATACTCTTCTTCTTCTTTACCAGGTAGGTATACCATATCCCACCCTGGACAAGGTGATTCACGTGAAAGGTTTATAACATCTTCACTCTCTGGTACAGGTTCAGACGGCTAATGCATTAAAATCAGACAAAAATATGTTAACTCTCTGAAGAAACACTGCACCCTGGACACTCACCTGGAACCATCCGTTCTCTTTTATTCGTCCGTAGGGAATATAATTGTAAGAGGTGTACTTGTCTCCATTAAAATTGAAGCTGACCTCCCCGCTAATTTTCCCAACCCCAGGAATGTTTATAGTCACTGTGCGGTCATCATCGCTCAAACTGAGTCCTACTACGTAAACGAAAATTGCACAAGCGAGCGTTAACTTCATTTTGAGTTATCCCGAAGAACTGAAGTTACTTTGCCAAGACTCCTTTTTATATGTTGACAGCTCATGTATTTGCAGAATTATTATATCATGGAGTCAAAGGTTATCTGGGGTCTTGGGAAAATGGTAGTGATTTATTTTTGGAGTTTCCATTAGAATTTTGTCGTGTGTTTGCCATTTACAGTCTGACAGTGATAAAATTTAAACTTTTGTGGTGAGATATGTGCACGATTATTATTTAGTTAATTAACGATATGATAACCTTAAACATATTTTTTTGGATTCTATATTAAGAATCCACATGGTCTTCACAGGAAAGTAAGTATCTAAGTACGGCGAATATGGTCAAACTTTTGCAGCGCCTTTGCTTAGCAATCATCGCAAATATTTATGCAAATATATACAAAATATATTATATATCGCGGGCCTTCCATTCTAAGATCAATTTGTCCAAATTTTTTCCAAAATTTGTTTTTAGACAACGTTTTCAAAGGCTTTTAATATAGAGAAATACAGTCATGCTTTTCTTCAGAATTAACAGAAAAATGGAATGCTTTCAAGCTTTAGGAAAACACGTAGATGTTAATCACTATAATTAATTATTTATTCAAGCAATTAAAGCAACAGTATTACAGAGAAAGTCTTTAGGAACAATATGGAGGAAATTCATTCGTTAATATACTGAGAGCTAAAAAGTAAATGGGACTAGAAATAAGGTTTGTCTAGTGTTAGTAGAAGAAAATCTAGTTCTACTTAAAGAAGTTGAAAGGAAAAAATAAAGTATCATCATTATTATTCGAAAAATAAAGAAAAAATGAGAAATTAAGATAAAAAAGGTAAAGAAAGAAATACAAATGGGAAAAATTGATGAGTACAAATAAAAGCAAAAGTCAAAATAAAAACAAAATCAAATTTACTAAATAAAAGGTAAATGGGAGAAGAGATGAGTATGAGTAAAGATGGAGAAAAGTGAAAGGGAGAAAATCATAAGTTTTTTGTGAAGAATTTTAGAAAGGAAATATCTTTTAATATGGGAGAGATTACTATAAGGCAGTATGTCGATGGTGTATTGTGAACAGATCCTAACCCTCAAACCGCCGTTTGCACGGAAGAATTAATTAATTTCTTAATTGATCCTTGCGGGAGAAAGCTAAAACTTTATGTTTATCTTCGTTTGGCGTCCAATCTATCTCTGTTGCGGAAAGTAGCTGCTTTAAACAAAAATAACGTGCGAGCAAAAATAAGAAAAAATATAATATTCGCCTCCTTATGCAAAACTAGTCCCTATGCACAACATACGTAAATTATAACAAATATAAGTCTTGATCAGCTCTTCCTCTTCGTCTTTCCAAATAAAAATAAATTATTTTTTAAAAAACTAAAAATAAATATCAATATCCTTCTGCTTTTTTCCAAAACTCCTCATTTTTTATGCAATGTTATCAATGTTTTCGGGCCTCGGAAGTAGCAATTTTATCTTGAAATCGAGCAGATTCAAGGGTAGATTGTCTATCGCAGGAGAGTGTATAACTGGCCTATACTGACACTCAGTGCACGAGCTTTTAAACCACCTTATTTGAAAAAAAAAACAGAGAGGAGAGAGCATTTGCGGTTAAGAAAGAAGTATTTCTTGGGAGATCTATACCGACAGCCATCAAAGCCGACAGTTCATCATAGGCGTACCAATTCCTGAACATAGATAGTCTGGTCATCTTCCAGTGGACGTTCCGCTAAAACTTGAAACCCACTTGTTCGCAAAAAGAAATTATTTTAATGGATACCATTCAATCGTAGTTGTTTTTACAATTTTTAAGTATAGGCTATAGGCAGTAATCGACACAATTTAGGAAAACAATTTCCACTGCCTTTATGCGGTGTAGAAAAACTTGTAGGAGCGATGATTCTAGGTTCCCAAAGACTATTTTGAATACATATAGGCCACTCACATATCATTTTAGTTCTGAAAAATTAGTATTTTCTTTAGAAAGCCATCCAGTGCGCCTTACAATGGTAATCTCAGACTACTTGGTCGAGTTTGCGAAATGCCAGATTTTTTCGTTTTATATTTAAAGTTATATGTAAAAGTGACTATAGGAAGTATACATTTACCAAAAATTAAGCTGAATTTGTGACAGCTATTAATAACTTAGATTAAAATATCTCAAGTACGTTTCACTCATCTTAAAGGAGGTCACTTTAATATGAATAAAAAATTATTTCTTATCATCAGCGAAAAATTTTACGTTCTTGAACTGGTTGCCACTTCCTATCTGTGTCTACTTATATCTTTAATGGATGAACTGCTATAAAGGGAAATTTTTGTATCTTCTGTTTTAGTCGTGTTTAAGTTTCGTAATGCAATCTTTAACAGTTGTGCTCGTGATCTCACCTGTGTGGGCTTCATTTGCTTTAGAACTGATATCAAGGATTCGAAATGTGTGTAGTGTAGTGACCGACAGAGAACAGAAAAGAAATGATATATTGCGCGCATGATATTTTGAAATCTAGTCAGAAAACTTATGGCCAACTTTTACAGAATTATTGTAGACCGAAAGTGAAGGCCAATATCACAATCACAACCTATATGTCAAACCAATTGGATTCTTAACACCTGGAAGCATAGCGAAAATTCTAAATATTCTGGATTAGCTAGGAAAATTTCCAATGTCTCTTTCCTTGTCTTCGGCTTCCGCGAGTTCCGTCATTCATACTTTGAAAGATTATGTATTTCCCGCTGTTCAGAATCCCCAGAGTTCTTCTTATCAGTAATAATGGTACAAAATTTGAAAGCGAGTTTTGCGAAAACTATGTGAAAATTATGGGCTTGCTATACGGCTCTATATTGCTCCAGGCCAACCTGGTTGAGCAAGTCAGCCAGACAATAAAATTAATGTTTCGCACGCCTTTTTAATTAACCACCGCCAGAGGGATTTCCACTTAGCAAAACTATCGTGTGCTATCCGCACATCACCGCCCATGTCTACGAAGTTAACTCCATATTTTATTAATTTTTAATGCTTTATCGTCATAGAAACTTCTCATTTCAAGTGGGTGATGATATTTAAATTGATTTGATTTCAGGTTTCCCCGTAATTCCTGGACGGATTCAAGTCTTCCCAGAGAAAAATGAAAAGAGATCAACACCGATCGGGAGGTACTTCAAAGGTTCGTAGGTATATGACGTGTCGTGATTATACTCTCACAAGGTTTTACATCGTCTATGCACGTCGCTAATCTACCTTTTGCTACATAATTTTGTAACTCATTCTTGAACCTCTGAAATTGGGATGGACAAATGGAGAGCCCAAAAGACATCTTCATGAACTCATATCCTCCGTCGGGCGTGACGAAGGCAGTAAGGTGTCTTGCCTTCTTCTTCGAAACTTGTATCTGGTAATACCCTGATGTGAAGTCTATGATGATAACGTACTCACTTCCATTCTTGGGATGCTTCCACAATTAATTATATAAACGTAGTAGCTGGGGAGTTGAAATGCTTAATAGAGGGTGTTGTCTTCAAAACATTGACCCAATTCAATGAAGGGATCCAAATCCTGTGGCAAGGAAGTGAGGGAAGAAACGGAGTAGCCATCACAAATTGATCACTCACTGCATTGATTTTGATGGCAGTTTTCTTAGTTTTTCTACTTTATGCGTCATCGGACGTTGTCGACCGCAGAAAAGGTGGGCTACAAACACTTTAAAATCCCCATCATGTAAACCTACAAGAGTTATTAAGTGCAACAGTAGCTTGGACAAAATTCGCCATCGTCTAAATCTGGCCATTGATGGTATATCTCACTTTAAACAAGTCATTCGTTCCGGCTTTCCCAGTGATAGATATAAGTTCGGAGAAATATTACTCCAATGTTTTCGTAGGCAGTTTTTTCGTTTCGGTAGCAGGAAATGAACCTCATATATATCGGTTACGGTAGGAAAAGCGGTCGAAAGTTCACATTCGAATTAGAAAAAATAGGGTCATCTTATCGTTTACCATGTATAAATATCCTTCAATTTGCCAATGTTCGTGACCCACTTCTATCTGGTCGGAATCAGGTGCGGCTGTGGCCAATTTTCAAAAACGTTCAGGGAGATTTCGTACTTTTTCGGACGATATTCGTTTGCACTTGGCGGGCCTAACCCCGGATATGCCTAGTAAACGTTCCAAGTCTGGTACTTTTTTGCTGTTGTCGCGTTCATGTTGAAGTTGAACCTTGGTAGCTAGCGTGCTCACAGGTTCCGTTTTGGGTTTCTTCCGTTATGGTCATTCTGGATAGAGGTCGTATAGTCAGCTGTAATTTCTTCGCTGCAAACTTCTTCGTTGATCCCTAACAAGGATGTGTAGGAAGTTCATGTTGAATGGGTGCACCAGAGAGCTTCCTTCTCTGATGCTCCTCTCGGATGACAACGGATTCGGCAAAAATTCCTTCACAACATAACTTTTCACTGGCTTCTATTATAAGAACATTAAGGATCACCAAGTTCACTCATTCTAGTTACCACACATTCGATAATAATTGATATGATGTGTTTCGTATAGACACGGATTCGTGAAATTGTTTGGAGACAATCTACTAGGGTCCCATTTCTGAATTGTAGAGAATAGAATCTCTATCCTGAGCTTTAACATTTATTCGAAATCTAAGTATGAAGCATTACAATTGTTTGGTGCAAAGCAATCAAACTAATATTGACGTAATGCTCCCGGTGAGAACGAGAACGATTATATCATGCTCTCAGTGTTTTTGTTTAATATCAAAATAAGATCATGTGGATTGGTTAGGTCTATCGAAATCCTGTTTCTAGAGGAACAATAATTTAATTTTAAATTTAGTACATTTTACCTAGTAGAATATAACGTGCATTACACGTAAAAATCATTTACAAAAATGATACGAGCACCGCACGTCTACTTTGGACAATCTATAGCCACAATACAAGTGTTACGTTGGCGTTTGATATCCACGAAAGACTGAAAACGGTTAATACTATGAGTAAATAATAATTCTTCATAGAAAACATTTTAGTTTACTTAAAAACATTTATTATCAAAGTAATAAATAAATAAATAAATAGAAATAAATAAACAAATATAAAATAAAAATTTTAAAAATTGGTCCATTTGCAACCTTTAGTTTTACGACAATCTATGGTCGGAGTAAATTCCTTCGTTATATTCCAACCTACATAGGTGGCATTGTCAATACTTAAATATGGTCCAGAGGCAGAAACCATCTCGGGCCAATAGACTACCTCCGGAGAGCTTGGTACTCCTGTTGCTGCAAATGACGTCCACAGATCAACCATTAGATTAGAAATATTTTTTTCTTCTTTATTTAATTTGTAATTTGGATAGATGTATTTGAGATCATCTCCGATAGTAGCGATATTATTCAATACAACATTTTTTCCACAATAATACTTATATGTCTTATACTTGTAAAGATAGAGGTAGGATTGCCCTCCCAATTTGATATTGTTGAGTAGCGATTTTATAACGTTCAACTTGATTTCAAGTCCAACAACCTACACAAGAAGGATACAATTAGAAATATATCAATATCGAAATTATTTGCTACTTACGTCGATATCAAAGGGCACGTACGCCTTCATTAAGCCATCGAGTAAAACGTTTTTGATACTCAAATTGATTTCAGGTACATTCTCGTAATACAGTTCTACTAACATTATAGGAATATACTCCCTCTCGTATTCAAATTCTGCTAATATTTTCTTGTATTTTTTAGCGTAATAACTATGAGAAAATCGACATGGTTCTAAAGTTTGTCGAGACCCTAGAATACAAAGAATTTTTTGATCGATCTGAAGCCATGCTATCTATAATTACCTTCTAATATATCAACAGCAGGATGCTCAACAAATCCTCCTAAAATAGGATATTTTCGGGGCCGATTATTCCATTCATATACTCCACTTGGTCCGCCAACAGTAATGAGGGGGAATTTTTCCTACATAGTCATATTTATTTTTATTCACGATTGCTTTAAAATTTGCGATTCCAAAAGGCTTACCCATCGAGAGTTGTAGGCAGTTAAAAGTTTGGTATAATTAGCTTGAAGCAAAAATTTGGTCACCTGGTCTGCATCAGTAATATTTAAGCAACCTAACTCAGCAGCAATTCCTCCAGAAATTTGTAATGGGTTATCAGTTGCAAGATTTGTTATATTGATTGATCCCGAGTGGTAGATGACTTGTTGAAACAGACCCTCAGCCAGTGGACTTGCTGTCAACACTCCAATCAAACCAGCAGCCAAATATTCACCCTCAACGGTAACGCGATTTGAATCTCCTCCAAAATAGGCGATATACTTCTGGATCCACTTCAAGGCATCAATCACGTCAAGTACACCAATGTTTCCAGGTATATCGTTAGTTGAGGTTGAAAGGAAGCCAAATGCCCCGATTCGATATTGAACTGCAACTACAACGACATCTTTCGTCATTATGTACTTTCCGTGGATACGATCGATGTGACTTTTGTACGATCGTACTGGAGATATGTAAACGATAACAGGTTTCAACTCAGTCGTCTAAAAATTGTGCAAGTGTTCAATTATGTTAGTAACATCCTAATTTAAAATACTTACATCTTTGCTAATCACTTTAAGTAATAGACACTTCCTGTAAGCTTCTTCGATATGCGGCCTAAAATACCATTCAACCGGGCACGTAATGAATCTTGAATCGTTTACAACTTCATCACTCTCTGGAATAGGCTCAGCCGGCTGACAGATTTCAAACGGAAAGGTTTAAATTAGATAAACTTTGGACAATATCTCCATTTAAAATTTACCTGGAACCATCCTTTCTCCTTTATTTGTCCATAGGGAATATTCTTATAGGAAATATAGTGGCCTCCATTAGTAGTAGTGTAGTTCCGCCCCTTGACTTTTCCGACACCAGGAATGTTTAGAACAACTTTACAATGGTTCTTACTCAAACCAATATTGACTAGGCCAGTTAAGGTTACTAAAGTTAACATGAACTTCATTTTGAGGTACTCTGAATACTGAATGAATTCTTCCGGGACACCGCTTTATACGTTGAGGAATAGGGTATTTCCTGAACTACTTTTTAATGAATTCCTTGGTTATCGGGGTTAGTTCTGCGTAGTATAATGCGTAATGTATTGCGTATTTTCCATTGTCAGCGATAAATTGAAAGTGCGTGAAAAAGTATTATCTGCTAAATTTCGTGGCTTGATTAAATCTGGTGATTTGGCCCAGTTACACAGAGTTAATCAATGGAAAAAATTTTTAAGTTTTTTCTGACCTTGGGGGTAAATGCGATAAAATCCACACTCATTTGTATGACAAAGATTTTGTCCACAATTTTTTTTTTTAGATGATAAGTTTGAACTAGAATGGAGGATTGATTGATAGTGGAGCTAAATTTTTC
Source organism: Dasypogon diadema (assembly GCA_006980735.1). Lineage (NCBI taxonomy): Eukaryota > Metazoa > Arthropoda > Insecta > Diptera > Asilidae > Dasypogon > Dasypogon diadema. Next base: position 16,991 of record QYTT01079433.1, read on the forward strand.
TGACTACTCTAGGCTTTCTCTTTCAATGATACCCTTGGACATCTCATGATTGTGCATTGTAGACACGTGGCTAGGGATACGGTATTGGCTGAAAAGTATCGATACCCTACTCATTTAATATATCGAAAGAAAAACATCAAATAAGTAGTTTTACTCATTTAAAAGTATCGATACAATGAAGTAACGATTCAATTGTATGGGAAATAAATTAGGCTATTCTGAAGAAATTTATTAATGTCAAAAATATATCTTTGGCGTGAAATCCGAAATAGAATCCCAATAATGTTTCTCCTTACTCAAGTCTTGTATTCCGTTTTATGATAATTATATACGTAACTTGACGATTTACACATTGAAATTTTAGCTTGGGAACCAGAGTATAAATATAAACATTCGATACCGAGGAGAAAGTAACGATATTAGTAAAAATATCGAAAGCGCAGTATCGATACATTTCTTACAAGTATCGAAACAAAAATATTAAAATATGAGTAAAGTATCGATTTAGATACCGAATCCCTATACGTGGCCAAATCACATACATATATCTTCCAAACTTCCAAACATACAAATTAACAATACTTTAAGTCCGGAAAATTTCATATATGTAGCTCACTTTTTGCCAATAGTCAGCATGTCTGCCTCAGGCACTGCTAGATTATAATTTTGAAGATGTCCGAAATGCTCTTGGGTTAAGTAAATTTAAACAAATTCTATCACCTCTGAAGCCTTGTTGTCTCTCTTCATATAATAACCTTATAAGATTGTCCTTTTATTTTCCAAATTTTGGAATAACGGAGTGACTTATTTTTTTGGGGACCTATTTTGTCCCTACAATATCTTTCGTCTTACAGAGGATAATATACTCACATCTTGAATTCTACATAAATAATTAAATTTAACTCAACTTATTAAAGAACCTGCTGAATTCGTCACGGTGACCTAGGATATATAGATTACAATTAGGTTTAAAAAAATTGCAATTACCTCGAATTTGATTGAACCTGACGAGTTACAACTTGATTAGATAAAAATGATTAAGTCTTGAATTTATGAGAGTAACTAGTGGATAAATTAAATAAATGAAATTAATAAATAAGTAACATTAGTAAAATAGTCAGGGATCCTAATAATATTATTCAAGAAATCCAACTATGAGAAAATTTACTACTTTAATTATTGATTTTTGAAATTAACTAAACTCATCTTAAGTTTACGCAAAGCTCCGAAGAAACCTATAACACTATATAAATATTAATAACACCAAAAAACTTTGACGTCAAAACAGATCTCACTACTGCATGTGCAGTATACTTTTGTTCAAGCTTTTACATTACGGTTGAAAAGGTTTCACTTTGCGTAGGCTGAAATTAGGTTTATGTTACTTTCAGAAAATTTGTAGATCTGAGTTTGAAAATGGGGCGAATCCCCCCCACTTCTTTAATAGGCCGTCATACCGAATTTTTGGATTATTGGACATAATTCAATTAGAGAACAACACACAGATCTCAAATTTAGAACGGAGCAGTTTTATGAGACGCTTAACAAATCAAATGAAAATATCTCATATTCCCCCACTCCTTGGCTTAGCCGGCATATTGAATTTTTGTATCATTGGACATAATTCAAAAGGGAAGCAACCTATCACTTTAAAAGCTTGTACAGATGGGTTTTATAAGATGTCAGGTCAGAAAAACAAAAATAGGCCATGTCCCCCACTCCTTGGTCCGGCCACTATATTGTATTTCCAGACTATTGGACATAATTCGAAAAGGAAACAACCACTCAACCAACAAATCACTCTAAAATTTTGTACAGAAGAATTTTATGAGACGTCAAATCAAAAACCAAAAATATGCTATTTCCCCCCTTTCCCCAACCTTTTATCAAGCTGCCTTATTGAATGTTCATATCATATAGGGTATCAAGTAATCAGCCTAAGGCTGATTATATATTTTATGTTTTTTTTTATTAAGCTCATCAAATTTGCTATGAAGTGTGCTATGAAGTGCTATGTTTTTACTGACCCATTTTTTAAAAGATATTTATCAACTGGTAAAAAATATCCCTACAAAACTTAATTTATTTCGTAACGCATTCCGACGAGGCTAATGTTTGTTTACATGTCAGCCATCTTGAT
>QYTT01079434.1:0-11708 GCA_006980735.1 Dasypogon diadema
CATCTTATCACATTTTCTTGTTTACAATTGGATTTAAGAGTTGCTTTTCTCATAATCCCTTAAGAACCCGGGAGTCTCTTGGTATTATAAAGTGCACTTAGAGGATTGACAGCCAGTACTTTGCTTTCCTCAATGCACTGTAAGATGGAGTCATCAAGTATTTATGGTGCCTTTGACGGAGTACACGGTACGAGTAAAATTTTAATGGTAGAAGAGAAATCATGCTATTCGCTCGGAAATACCATAATTCAGATGTGAGTTTGGTTTTTTCTGCATTATTCATTATTTTCTAATGGCAGGAAGAGATACTAGTTTTCTGTTAAGAATGTGTAAAAGCGAAAATCCCTAGAGGTGGAGGTGGAATTACTGATCAAACAACATAATTTTGATATATAGTTTTGGCTTAAAAATAATACCATTAATCTAGTAACCTTTTTCCTTGTCTCGATCTTTGTCATCCTAACAAGCCGTAGAAGTTTACTGCATTCTGCTGTCCTAAATCTTATAGTCTCTTGATCGTCCTACTTTAGTAAATATCAGTAAAAAGATTAATAGATATTTTAAAAAAGTTACCTAGGATAAAAACTATCTAAATCTAGAGATCTTAGACAGATCAATTGTGGAACGCATAGGATTTGCGCAACAAATTAAAAATTGTTTTACACCGTCCTCCTCTTCATTCATTCATCTACATTTCATTCTCCTACATTCTTTACTATTTATTTCTTTTTTAAATCGGCCTTCTACTTCAACACGAGACAACATTAGACACTGAAATTTTAAATAACGGACAAAGCAATTGGGGGTTATGATGCCCCAAATTACAAATGTATGTAAAATTTATCAGGTTTAGTGGAGGTCCTGTATTAGCAACTGACGATAATCACATTTTTTTCCTATATTTGTTACTCAACTGTCGCAAATACTTCGATGACTTTCGAGGATAAGCTTTTGTTAAACATGTTTTGCAATTCGAATATCCAAATATTTAAGCATTCATGCTATGAATACTGTATCGATAAGAAGATTCTCGTGGAGTAATAGAAAGGGTGCGGTATATGTCTTTTAACTAAAAAGAGCTTAATTTCCTTATCGTATTACTTGGACACTAATGATTTCATTGTTTCCTTCGCTGATGCATATTTGTATCTTAAATTCATGCGTAATACTCTCTCCATTACCACGTAATGAATTGCCGTATAGGCACGGCATTCATGCATGAAACAATTAATTCATTCAATGGGAAGGTTTTCCACTGACAGTTTACTTGAGATTATATCCCAGTCAACCAGAAATTGTTTTTTACGCTAGTATGGCTACTGTCGGTGTCTCAAATGCTATTAGTTGTGGTGGATATAAAATCCTTTGTCCTTTTTGTATATTAACCGATGATTTCGAAGATATATTACATACAAACCATATACGAACGTGGAACAGACTATTCCATCTTCTATTACTTCTGTGGGCTGTAAGCCGCACTTGTTTGAGCAGAGCGACGTCCTAATTTCTTTTCTCCCCATTTTCTTCCTGCTAAGGTTGTTCTTAGCATCATAAAGTATCCCCTGAGCTTTGGCATCACCGTAAAAAAAAGAAATTCATATAACAGATTTAGTTAATTTTTTCATTTTATGGACCGCGAATTCATTTTTCATTTTACATAACCTTTATAATTTTTACTAATTCTACATCAAGTTATTAAAAACGTCCTTAATTACTTTAGTGCCCATATTAATTTAGAACAGAAACGAAATATTTATCTTGACTACATCGTCCCATTCTCCTTTCCCCGCAACATTTAATTAACTCAATGTTGTTTGGCATTTCTGGATACTTTCAAGGTTCGCATAATGAAAATAAATCTGCAAACGTTTCAAGAGAAGACATTTAATGTTATTTTCGGGATTAATTTCATAGCCTTGTCAGTCACACGGAAAGCTTTCTAGGAAAATACCTTTCTCAAGTTTCCCGTAAATATCATACTAAAAGCCCCACTATACTACATTCATTTTAGTTTTTCTGGAGAAATATGCAGGAAAGCAATAACCATGAATGCACTAAATACCAAAAAGTTTTCAAGGCAATAAAATTCGTGCTGCGTCTGCTAAACCAAGTTCGGGTTTACGCCTTCTTCTGGTTCTGAGAATGTTGCAAGTCATCTAGGGAGGCAGGTTTTCCTTCGTCATTCATTTACCTGTTAAATTCTTGCTGAGAAACTTCTGTTAATGTTCCCATTTCATGCTTCAGAACTTCACGACAGGTTTGTCTTCCATTACTTTGGGCTAATTAAAGAGCGCAGCTAGTGTCATGTTACGAAACTTTCGCCATTGTTGACATACTCTCTTACCATTTTTTGTTAAAATTAATTTTATTTTTTAGTTACGTTTTGGGCTCCCTCCATTTCAAAATCATCTGCATAGAAAACTAACAAATTCAATGAAGCGAATAACTGATTATGTCTAGCTTTTTTACTTCAATAACGAAAAGAATAGTTGCAGTTTCTAAAGAAAATAACATAAAAATTACTCCTGCTCCTTCCTCTTCTCTTTAGTAGCTGACTTCAAAATTATTTAGGATCTTTTCAACTTCCAAGAGATAGCAGAAACCTGGATGTCGTAGACATAAGTAATAATGGCAATAGGTAATTATTGAAATCAATCTTTCGCAACTATCTTTCAGATTTTATCTTCCGCCACCCATTCGCCATCATAGTTTACGTTGAAGTACCTGAACCAATTTCTCAGCTCATCCCACCTCAATTAAAATGTAAAAACTTTTCCATCCGAACATAAATTTCAAAATGATTTCTTGTGCATTAAAGCTGCCGTCCCTAATATGAACATCATTCGGAATCTTTAGCGAAACTGATAGAAGGCAAGGGGGCATCCTCAGATCGATAAAGTGGATTCTTCAAGAGCTCAACTCATAACGATGGCACCAAGTCAAATTGAGAATCTGGGCAAAGTTCTCCTTGTGAATGTTATTCGACCCAGAACTGGCGACGTCCAGACGCCAGCGACACAGGATAATGAAAGCAGGATTGGATGTATTCTTGCGCAATAATTCTATGTAGGTCACATAAATTGCTTTATGGAATCGAGCTGATTGTAGGATTGTTTGGCAGGCCACTGTTGGACCACTTAACTCAGAAATTATATAACATGGGCGAATGCAGATAGAGAAAAGTTGAATTTATTACCACTTACGGCCCTAAAATTACGAGTTTCTTCCGATTTCGCATTAAAGTACTATGCACAAAATGCTCAACTCATCTATTGGATGAAGCCAACCACACTTTAGGGCGATTGATGGAAAGTGAGTGAAACCATATCGAGTTTAATTCGGAAAGCTGAATGGAATAGGCTTAACTCGATCCTTGTAAATAGAAAATTCGATAGTAGTGGGCTGAGGAATTATAAGAATTGCTTAGAATCAATCATGGCAAAGGAAAGTGATATGATACGGGAATACTGAGCTATAGTAGGTGCGGATGAATACTGAACATTGCCCTTCCATATGCATGTATTTCTTTTTAAATAGGAATAACGAAATTTTACGACACGCTCTGCGTGGAAAAACACTAAATATTTCCCCAGATAGAAGTACAGATAAAAAGTAAATGAATGCCAAAATTACGTCGGCGTTCCAGGGAATCGATACCTGATGTCATTGTTTCGTCGCCAGTACGCCTGGAAGTCTTTCTTCAGTTTTTAGTTAATCGTGAGGAAGGGAAACATTTTACTAAATTTCGAAATTTTTTCGAAGAAGTGAGAAATCATATGAGATCTTATATGAAAAATTCCTTATTTTCGCCCTCGATCCGTACGGACATCGTTATATTGATTTTAATACTATTGACCATTTCACATTACTTAGGTCTAGTATTTCTCATTTCTGAAAATATCCAAAGTTTCCCATAAAATGTTCTGTTCGAAAATCGTTTAAGCGGGTAGTGGTATTTTGGCAATACCTATTTTTCACCATCTCTGTGCTTTTTCATTAAATTTTTCCTAATGATCGATCCAGGAAAAACATTTGTGAGAAGTTATCTGTTTTCTGTTGAATGACTCAATTACATGCAACACAATTAGAAGCTTAATTAATAAGTAATTTGTTTATTCTTGGGACTATCTTCTATAAAACGAATAAACAAGGATAGAAATGCTAAGAATGTCACGTAAAATATGTAATTTCTCCGTCATTTACATCGAGTGCTTTCGAGAATGCCCTTATCATCTGAACACCAACCGAGGGCATAATTAAATTTTAATCGATATTTTTAATTGTTCCGACCTCATTCTCTTGGAGCATTTGAAAGGGACATTTATTATTTTTAGCAGCTTTGCTTTCGCAATTCCATTAGATGTGTAAGTTCATAGAAATCACATAAAAATCCGTAGTTTATTATCTTTTTTATTTAGAGCTTCTGAGATAAACGCAGTGCCCTTCGCATTCAACACAGTGACAGTCCCTACCCTTCACATTATAGAGAATCCGTGAGAATCCAGGTTTCTGTGCCAGAATGAATTTATATCAGGAGAAAAAAGAATGACAACAAGACTGGAGTCAACAGCTTTTGAATTAATCATGTAACGAATATAAATGAAAAAACACTTGAGAAGGGCATCTTCCACCCTTCACCTGTATCTGTTGGTAAAAGGGGGTTGGTAAAAGAGTTGGTAACAGTACGGGTGTTTATGGGGGGTGTGTGGTTGAACGTGGCTGTGGAATCAAAGGTGACTCGATGCAAATTTATCTACAATTTCAGAAATTGTGCTCACGCTCCATTTGCTACCGAAATTAGATATCGATTTCGTTATCATGAAAGATGTGCATTTAGATTCACGTTTATTCGAGCGAAACGATCTCAAAATTTAATGCGAAGCTGCCTCGAGGCAATCTTCCTTCCAGTAAGGAGCAAGTAATTTTTTTCAGTAACAGCATTTATTTCTCATTTACATAGAAAATTTTAATATTCATTTCTTTGGGGTAGAAATAATAATGATTCAGAGAACGAGAGACATGGATAGGTGGCTTTGATTTATTTCCACACATATTTTCTACTGTTCAGAATCGATCAGGTTTTCTGTGGTATTCAAAGGATTCGGAGGATACGGGGCTCGTTACTGATGCCTGGGAAAATTATGTTCAATGTATTGCGTATTTATTTCTTTTCTGGTAATTTTTCCGGGAATATGATTACAGAATTTTCCCTCTGCGATCTCAATTCAGTATTTTTCCGTACAATAATATCATTCTGTAGAGTGAAGTGTATTGATATGAAATATACACTTTCTGGAAGCAAAATATCGATACCATGATGAATCGCTATCGAACAACAACAAGCTCAGATGAATTTTTAGTATTAAAGTATGTATGATTCGAACATTTCAGTTCAGGGAATTTAGATCGAAGCAGTGAAACATGTGTGAGATAATAATTATTTAAGAAACTAAGCTAGACATTTTATTAACTAGCTTTTTCTGCTCAAATGTAATAAATTTCAACCAGACAATTAAGTTGGACAAAGCTAAGAAAACCCTCTCTATTTTATTTGGAATTCGAACACATCCATCCCAAAACTAGAAACCATAAACAAAATTTTCTTTCAATTTCTCCAAATCATTTAATCCACTCCACTCTCCATGAAAGAGAGATAACTAAGTCAAGTATTGACTAGTCGAACGGGAGGAACCCTTGTCATTTCAATTTTCAGCACAAAAGTCAAGTGACATGGGTAGTTTCTATTTCTGTTTCTGTATAAATTTCACTTCAGTTAAATACGGCACGCACATTTTAGCAATTGCGAAATGGAAAACCACCGCCTTTTCCACTTTTCACAAAATTGATTTCTTGAAAGTAAATAAGATGATAAGGAAATGAAATTTAAATGCCAATCATAAAGTCCTTCCCAAATACAAAATATTGTGAAACGGATTCAAGAAGAATCAATTTTAGTGATTTTGTTGTCGCTTTCATAAGCGACATCTTTAGGTTTTGAAAATTGTATAATTCTCCTACAAGACAAATTTCCTCCTTTTCTGAAACGCACTTTTGTTAAAATTAATGTTTAATGGTTGATTATCTTGTTTTCCGCCTATCCATTTTACAATATTTGTTACATTTATGGATTTTATAATGACAAAGTTTCTGCTGCCACCCTCTAGTGCCATAGAAAATTCTTTTCAAGCCCTTGAGACAACTATACAAGTTTCCTGACAATGGCATAGGGAATTTCGCGAAAGGGGCCCTTATCACACACTTCTTGCTAGAATATATCCTATCATTATTACACCTAGAAGAAGGCTATGGACCGTAACAAGTAAATATATCATGCATGCTATCTGTGTTAAACAGAGGCTAAAATAAAAAGTTCATAAAGTATCGATACTCTAGAGCATTGTTCTAATACCTACTGGTTATCATTGGCGTTTAAAACAGATAATTTCTTTTAAAGGTTATCACGTGATTGCTTGTAGAATACTTCCTACGTACAGTACTGGAATTTTCGAAATTTGGCTATACAAGAGTTAGGTCTGGAGTGAAGTGGTGCAAAGTCTCGACGATTCAATTGATACATTTGCTGATTAAATTTCTAATAACATTCGACCACCTTTTTGTCTGGGTACGCCCCCTACTGTTTTGTTTGAATATTTTTCAACATCCTTCTGACTTTGTGTTTTTTTTGTACTATATGTAGATAGCACGTTAGATCTGAATGCAGAAATTCCGAAATTCGGTTCTGATTGTCGATAAAATGCATAACAGCAACCAATAAAGAACAGGAAGTTGAAAACTGTATACGCGTTTTGTTAACGATTGCACGTTATTTGATGATGCAATAAGTGCAAAACAACCCTATCGCGCCCCTGGCAAACGAGTAGAGTTAATGACTGCTAACCATATACCTACAAGTGCAGATAAATAGCTAACGTTTCCTCTGATTAGAGTACGATGCTGAATCTAGCCATGGTCTTTTATTGGAAACAGGATTTAGAATTATAAGCTTTCTTTTTTTACGACTTTCTTTTCTGTTAACTGTCTACTTTATTTACATTTTACAGAACATTGCATTATACAAGCTAGAGGAGGGAAACTGTCAAATTATAAAAGCACCATAAAAGACATTCATAAGATTCTACTCCCATCTGATGAGGAATGCAGGGAAGGGAAAGAAATCAATATCCATCTAATTGGTTCTAAGCTGGAAATTCGAAACTTTAAGCACACCGTGTAACTTTCATTTACCAAGTCGACGACTTTGATCGCTTTCATTAACAATGGCACGAAGGCAATTCGATTCACGATTATTGTAATTGTGGTCTTATGGAATGTTGTTCCCATGCCAAAGGAGAACCTCTAACGAATCGTGAAATGCAGCGATGGGTGTAAACCCCAAGCGCAATTCCAAATGCACGTTAACTTTCAGTATAAACCGCTCACGGAACGTTGTGTTTCCTCTATTCGCTCATTTTCATTTTGGGTGAACAACCTTTTCGGCTGGAGCGGGTGGTTCTTCAGAATAAATGGCGGTTACAGCCTCCTTCTAATTTTACTCGGTAATTGCATACCTGATTGTGCAGGTAATGCTGGCAAAATCTCTTTGTGATTCAAGTTTTTGCATCCACAGCTTTTCCTTGCTTGTGATACGAGAAATTCCACCAACAGAGACTATAATTTCGACCAAAGTAAAGGAAGGAATTACAAAAGTTTTTAATTTAGTTCAGCTAGCCAGAAAAAAGGGAAATAACTTTTGTGAATTGCTGACGAGGATAGATCCTGAGACCGAAATCTGTGTTTAATGAAATTCAGGTAGTTTTTACATGTGCATACCTCTGGACTCCTACTACTCCAGGGCGGATTAACTTTGAATAAAACGTAAGAAAAGCAGATTTCGGGAACTCGTTTGCAGAGTATGGGGATGTAGTAGGGGTGGTATGGTAGCAGAATTTTTGTATTACGTACAACAGATCCAATATTCGCCTTTAAGCAAGGTTCGCCTTTCGATTATCCCTTATGGCTATATCTTTCAGAATTTTCTTAATTCAATACACAGTGTTTTCGTCTAATGAAATTTATTTTTATTTCTGCTTTCTTCTAATTTTGGTAGGCGGGATATTTAAAGAATTCATTTTGGGGTTTTTTATTTGTTTAAGTAGAAGAAATTTGCGATTTTAAGCGAATCTATTTATAACATAAAAAGAGACTAATAAAACTTTTTAGTTGCACTTACAAAATTTTGATAAATAAAACTTACAGTGAGCCGCACCGAGAAACGGTTCGGAAGTTTATAACGCACTTCGAAGATTATGTAGAAATTTGTGCCATTTTTCAAGCAAGCATGCCCTCTCTAGTTGTTCCATCTCTATGTCCACGCGCTTCCTCAAACTTTTTAGCTTCTTCCTCACTTTTTATTTTTATTGTTTGCAATTTCTGTTTATTAACTTCTTGAAGACTGCCGCTTTTCTTTTATATGAAATAGAAAATACACAGGACTTCCTTTCTCTACTTTTTCAACAATTTGCAGAGCTCTCTCATTTGTAACTAATAAATTCACAACTGTGTGTTTGTACATTTTTTTTCTTAATATTCCGTCCAACACTTGCCAAAAAGTTACTACGATTTATGCCAAACTTTGTGAAACTGTGACTTCTTTCTGACCTTCATATACAATGGATATAGCCCAAATTCATCCCTATTTCATTTTGGCTGCGTAGGCATGGCATATACCCCCTAACCCTCCAACTTTTCCCTGGATACTGTTTGTCCAAGATTCAAAGAGATAAATTTTATGAACTTATGCTCATCATTCAAATTAATTGTGCCCTTTTCCTTTGAGGCACAGAGAAACAATAAATGTTGGAGCAAAACTAGACCAGCCCATGTGAATTGGGCATGAAATGTTTGTCCATGACACATCCATCCATAACAGTATAGTGCGGGCCAACTGAGTTGTCCTAGTTGTTAAAATTTACAATTCCAGAGTTCTTAGATGACATCACTACTTATGGCACGTATCCAGGGGTTGTGGGGATATGCGAAAGCATGTTTTGAATTTCGAAAAGAAAAATGGAAATGAGGACAGACATTTCCTTGGAAAAATTTACTCGCAATAATTTGTGTATGTCCCCACCCACCGCCCTAAATCTTAACATTCGGCGACGTGTTCAGAATGAAAAATGCCAGTAATGCCCCTAAAACTGCCAAAAATTTCTGTGGAAAATTTTTCTTGAACTTCCACTGAACTGTAATTGTGCTTCCGATGAACTCGTCAAGAGCCGGCCCGGCCCCTGCTTAGCAGATACAAGGGTCGTTTATTATTTTCAACGAGCTTTCTAATTTGTTTGGAGGAATTACGGAAGTGCTTTAAAATTTTAAGCACTTGGAAACGTTCCCATTATTTATGCATTAAAATTTGTGCACTGGTGCCCATTTCACCGGAATTTGCTGTAATGTTTCCTCTTAACGTCGTAATTATACTCTGTTCGCAGTTCTCATGTTAACAGGAAGCAAACACCTCAACGTTCTGAACCCACCTCACCTCAAGCGAACAATTCTCTCAATGCTGTTGAGGTTCCGGTCAACTTTTGACCTATTACCCTGCAACTTGTTAACCACTTGGGGGTTAACCCTCGTAGTACCCGTCGCACTCTTCACATTAAGTGGAAATTTCACGGTTGGCACTGGTATTTCGAATTGTCTTGGAAATTCATCACTGGCGCTGGGAAAGATAGTGCCATCGAGGAGAATAGACCACCGGAGCCTTGGCGCTTCAATGCCTGACGGTGCAAGTGCGGAGATTAGGGCAGAGCGCGGTATCACAAACAACCAAAATAAATAAATCCGGGATGAATCCCATAAATTCCAGGATGTTGTGAATGTGACAGGATGAAAAACGTTCCAGCTTTTGCCTTTGTGTCCAGGAGATCTCATTGGACTTTTTCCGTTCAGTACAAAGGGGTTCTGTTAGATGGTTGGAGGGTGGGTGGCGAGAAAACCAGAAAAGTTTTAAGTTGCCCAGCTCGGTAGTGTGTTGTGGATTCCAATAAAAGCAAACATTTGTATGTGGTAATGTTTGATAGCATCGTCTTCCAAGGTCCTAACCTGCTGCATTCTTCAAGAACTTCCATTTCTATCTAAAAAGGATCGCAAAGGAGGAGCTCCAGCACGCCTTTGTGATAACAAAGAGATGAAATATTGCTGGAGCAGCAATTTTACACTAGAGATGGCTGGAGAACTGGGCCCTATGGAGCAAAAGTCAATGATAGTGCTTTAGGTACACGATTTTGTGACAAACGAAAATTGGACACATGCTCCGTACACCAGAGTATCCTATATTTTATGGAGCTGCTAAAATTTACTGGGGATATGCTTCGTGGAGCGGTGGCTGCATAATACAAATTTACTTCCCTAATTACAAATGAACGAGGTTGTTGGTTGTTCCGATCTCGTAATGGGTGTATTCCTCGTGTTTACTTTATAAATGTAGCGCAAAGAGAGCCTTTATAGTTTGCAAGATGAGTAATGAGATCCAGCCATTTTTTGGGCTACAATGTACAACTTCCATGGGAAAAGCTGTAAGAATTGATCCCGAGTGATTTATATATGTCTGCTGACAAGGGGGCTTTTCTGAAGTTTACAGCTAAATTTTCCGGGGAAAATTTTGAAATATTATCGCACGAATAAATCACGTCATGCGAGGAAGAAATTTTAAATGTGCCGGTGACAAATGATATTAAGATTTTATAGGCCTCTGAATTTTTGGCAGTACTATTCTTTATCCGAAGTTCTGGAGTTGGTTGCTTGACTAAGTGGCAGGTTACAGAAACTTTCTCTTGGCGCTGATATGACGTTTCTGCCTTGAAATGTCGATAAGACCCTTTTCGTGGCATTTCAAACTGAGATGAGAAGCGGTGATAGGTATGAAAATGAGTGGATGGGTAGGTATAAGGTGGGAAGAAATGTATATCACGAAAAGTAAAAATTTATGGAAATAGTAACTGTTGAATAATTTCTTATCGAAATCACAAACTACGCCCAAAGAAATGTTTAAACGCGAAAATGTTGATTTCTGAGAATCATAGAATATATTTCGAAAATCTCAAAAATCTGGAAGACGTCTTATAATTGATAGGAAGCATTTTCCCAACATATCTGTTATGAGGTCTTGTATAGGAGCGGATTATGAATCAGATCATGATCAATAAAGGCTCTGCTCTGGAATGATATTCATAATAAAAATTTTTAGTTTAAAGCAAGGTAAAAAACAGCAAAGTCCAAAGAGTTATGAAAAACTTAGTAGGTGAAATTAAATTTAAAATGAAACCTCTTTACATATCTTAGGTAACCTTCATCTGGAGGAAAAGTAACATATTTCCCTCAGTTACTATTCTAAAAATTCCCACTGCGTAGCGTATACAATCGGTGCTTCTGTATTAAGCAGCGGTGTCCAACAATTCACTGAGAATTTAATTCAATTCAAGGTCAAGCATTTTTCACAGACACAGGCTAAAATATTCCCTAAAGAACTGGCATGCCATAATAGAAAAGCGAATTGTGCTTAATATAAAATCCTCTGGGGATCAGGCTGATCCCTCGAGAATTCACTAAGCTTTCCAGCTTGTGATTGTCAAAGAGGGACCTAAGCGGATGGAAATTAATAAGATATAAAAAGGACAAATATCCAATTATAAGCATGAATATTAAGGCGA
>QYTT01079434.1:11728-37258 GCA_006980735.1 Dasypogon diadema
CGGTGACAAATGATATTAAGATTTTATAGGCCTCTGAATTTTTGGCAGTACTATTCTTTATCCGAAGTTCTGGAGTTGGTTGCTTGACTAAGTGGCAGGTTACAGAAACTTTCTCTTGGCGCTGATATGACGTTTCTGCCTTGAAATGTCGATAAGACCCTTTTCGTGGCATTTCAAACTGAGATGAGAAGCGGTGATAGGTATGAAAATGAGTGGATGGGTAGGTATAAGGTGGGAAGAAATGTATATCACGAAAAGTAAAAATTTATGGAAATAGTAACTGTTGAATAATTTCTTATCGAAATCACAAACTACGCCCAAAGAAATGTTTAAACGCGAAAATGTTGATTTCTGAGAATCATAGAATATATTTCGAAAATCCCAAAAATCTGGAAGATGTCTTATAATTGATAGGAGGCATTTTCCCAACATATCTGTTATGAAGTCTTGTATAGGAACGGATTATGAATCAGATCATGATCAGAAAAGACTGCTCTGGAATGATATTCATAATAAAAATTTTTAGTTTAAAACAAGTAAAAAAACAGCAAAGTCCAATTTCAAGAGGCTGAATTCGTACAAGATCAATACCTGGCAATTTCATTCAATACGTGAAATTTAATATCCTTATAAAAAGTAACAAGGAATATCTTACTAGAGTTATGAAAAACTTAGTAGGTGAAATTAAATTTAAAATGAAACCTCTTCACATATCGTAGGTACCCTTCATCTGGATGAAAAGTAAATAACACATACATATTTCCCTCAGTTACTATTCTAAAAATTCCCACTGCGTAGCGTATACAATCGGTGTTTCTGTATTAAGCAGCGGTGTCCAACAATTCACTGAGAATTTAATTCAATTCAAGGTCAAGCATTTTTCACAGACACAGGCGAAAATATTCCCTGAAGAACTGGCATGCCATAATAGAAAAAGGAATTGTGCTTAATATAAAATCCTCTGGGGATCAGGCTGATCCCTCGAGAATTCACTAAGCTTTCCAGCTTGCGATTGTCAAAGAGGGACCTAAGCGGATGGAAATTAATAAGATATAAAAAGGATAAATATCCAATTATAAGCATGAATATTAAGGCGAAGGCGTTGGGGATAAAAATTTTTATCTCATGAATTTAGTGGCAAATCTACTGAAAGAAACGACACTGACATCTTCCCCGAGGGAGCCAGAAAGCCGGAAACCAAGAAAATGATTTGTGAGCCAGAGCTTCGAATCTTCTGTGAAAGTCAATTGATTTCATTCTTTCTCTTCCTCTTTGCGGAGGATATCCTGTGCACCAGTGAAGGCAGTAAATGACTGCAAGATTAAATCCGAGAGGATAAGGTCCTGTCATAAAAATGACTTAACCGATATATTCCGTCTTCCTGGTAAAGTTGCTCCTTTTAGTTTTCTGTTTTCTCTTGAGTGCACGGCGTAACACTGCAAGTATAGTACATTTCGGCAATTTAATCATTTTAAAACCACTTTCCGCGCTCGGGCGAACATCTGAGATCACGAGGCACGAGCCCTCGAGCTCGGATATCATCTGCATTTAGCCATTAGTCTGCGAGTATACTATCTCATCCCGTGCATGGCAAAACTAATAAAAGCACCCGGTGAAATATTTTTTAATTTCAGAAAATGCATTTACCCTCATCTTGGTTGCAGTTCCGCGTGGAGTTGGTTTGTACAAGCGTTTCATTTATACATAAATTAAAAGGGAATTGCAGTTTTATGAACATTTTAATTTCAAAGAAATTTAAATACTTGCAAGAGTATGATTTTAGCGATGTGGTGGTCCTCATGGCACCGAGGGTGTCCTTAGAGCAGACTGGGTATATTAATAAAGCCGCCTTAAAATGCATCTTGAAAATCAAAAACATTCTAAGAAATTGCAAAAAATAAATGGAGTGAGGATGGAGCAGTTGCAATGTAATTCCTTGTAATAAAGTGAAATGGATTGTTAAGGTACCTGGAGACATAATGGCAAGGAAGGAGTATGCCTCTTGATCTAGTGCAAAGATTATAAAATTCCACTCATGCATTGCATCTCGGGTGGTGTAATAAAAACGGTTGAAGGTGAGAGGAGAGTGTTAGTGTTTAATATGATACTAGTGTTAGATTCCAGCATATATACAATATGTTGAGAACATGGTACCAATAAGAAATGGCCACTTACAGAAAATATGTCGGTCGCGCTTGAAGTATTTACTTTGAAGGATTGCACAAACAAGAAATTGCTTTTGTCACTAATTTTCAGATGAGAGACTTACTTTCGACCTACCTAAAGTGAGGAAATACTGTGAAAATTGAGACGATTATACCTACGTTCAATTTTAACTTGTAAAGAAGACAGTTGAATTCAAACCCATTGTTAACTTATTGAGACCGGGACAGTTCCTGTGCTGGACCTATGCAAGCTTTCAGTATGCATTTAACCTGTGCGCTTGTAATAAACAAACACAATTTACGTCCCTAAGTACCAAAAGGTATAGCACGAAATCGAAGACGGGCAAATGGCTAAAATTAAAAATTTAGAAAATTTTACACAGTAAATGTGAGATTCTGAAATTTGGCGAAAATCTCACGCAGGCAAATTTCTCAGGAAATTCAAAAAGAGATTCAGATTAATAAATAATCTCCAAAATAACAATAAAATTAACCATCCCTTCTCCAAATGCTCTGATTGGCAAATTCTGCCCTTATCTGTCGTAACAACATGGAGAAGAAGATGCAGCCTAGAAGTCGTATATATTTGTTCTACAGAAAATACGATGAATTCTAAAACAGAAAATAAAGAAAAATCATTTTCCTACGTTGCACAATGTAACTCGATAGCTATGTTTAGTAGGTTGGTTTTTCTTATTTTTTTAATTTTTATTGACTCTGGAGATGGCGACGAGAATAAAAATTAGGGAATTAAGATTAATTTATAAAGAAAAAAAATTCTTTTATTTTTGCCTTAAACCGGAACTTTACTAAGAACGCATTCATACATGTTCAGGATTCGAAAAAATTAAACAAAATTTTCAAAGGACTTCAAGGGGAAATATTTCGCCAGCTTGTTGTGAAAATAAAATTAACTC
Organism: Dasypogon diadema; assembly: GCA_006980735.1. Classification (NCBI taxonomy): domain Eukaryota; kingdom Metazoa; phylum Arthropoda; class Insecta; order Diptera; family Asilidae; genus Dasypogon; species Dasypogon diadema. Next base: position 14,811 of record QYTT01079434.1, read on the forward strand.
AGAAATATGATGGATTTATTTATTTCACTTTTATACTTTTATACGGCAAAACAGCGTACTCCATTCCTTGGAAACAAGTTATTGACTGTGAATGTAAAAAGTTCATTTTTCATGAACCAATTCAACTAAAACTTCTGCCTTTATGTAAAACAGCAGCTGTGTATTCAAATTTCTTGCTTTATCCATTTATTAAAAAAGTTTGTATTTGTTTGAGTTATTGATTACCTACTTTCTATAATAAACTGCAATTCGTGCGGATTACGTTTTGAAGTTCACCAGCACTAGCACTGTAGATAAAGATGTCTCTCTCTATTAAATATATGGAAACTTTCAAATGGCACCCATTTTTCCTGTAGAGTAGGTATATTACCGACAACTCCACAAAAAGTATATTTTATTTCACACATTTTTGTTCCAGTTCGATATATATTTTAAATAAATTTGGAATAACAGTGATAATCTAGCCTTAATTGAATTTTGCATTTCATTTTCAACGTGTAAAACATAAAATGCTATGATGCCCGAATTTTGTGCGCTTTTTTCACCATTGGCTTTCTGAATTATTAAACCAATGGAAGTGTTTTTAATCCGGGTGGGATTTATTATCATCTGGAACATTAGCTTCACATTTGTGAGAGATTTATAATTTATGGATTTATCACTATATAAAATGAATTTGCTTATTTCGAAATTTACTACCTGCAGTTTTTCATGTGAGTTCGTTTTGGTGAAGATTGCAATTTAGTTAACACGGTTTAAACAACTTATCAACCCGTATTCGAGTTGATGAGATGAATAGAATAATTTGTGCATTAATTATTAAGTGTATTAATTGATAAGTGTAAACAAAAGATTAGATTAGACCAACAGCTAACTAAATTGAGGACTGGAGGCAATTATCAAGAGAATCTATATTGCAACCCGGATTACTTAGTTCTGAATAGTTAGTTCTGTAGGCTAATTAGTTACTATTATGTTAGTGTAATCTACATCCAGGATCAATCTTGTGTATGAGACGTTCATGGGTCAGGCGATAATACTGTAGCTCATATTCGTGAGATTTCACATTCGAATTTCGTCAGCATCCACTACGTCAACGCTTTTCTATTGATCAAGAAACATTTTCTCGTCTGCAGGCAGGTATGTTCGTCATGTCAGCGCTTACTACTATAATAGTAAAGTGTAAATTTTAGTTGAATTTTTGTGTTTACAAGCGATGTCTGCAATCTCAGTGTCCGTATGTATTAAAAATTCAATTTGTATTAAATACCTTCATCGTATCAGCCAAAAAGATACCCGAAATTTTTTCATTATTATGGAAACGGCATATGCTTTGAAAAAAGTATCGCTTTCTCAGTGTTTTTGTTTATTCTCCCACCACTTTTATCTGTTGGTATGCTTTCATATGCTCCAATGGACTATGATCTACTCAATACTTGTTGAATCAGGCCCATTATTTACAGAGAAGTAGTGAGTTATGTTATTTGTACTGTTATTAATTTCATAAAATCTATCAGACTAAGATAGCATAATCACCAAAACCATAGGATGCTCGAGATTGTCCTGGGCTCAAATAACGACAGTGATTAGAAATATGGGGAACTCAGTGAACCATGGTTTGATGATGTGGAAGGTTTCCCACATTAGAGTTAATGTTGATCTGAGCGGGTGGTCAGTTCAAACACGAATCCATTCCCAATGGCAGTCCACAGTTTGTAATTTCGAGCACTTTGTAGGGTAGTTCATTTAAAGTTCTACTTGTTTAGTTGTCGTCGCAAAATTCCCCAGATCTAAAATATTCTCTAGTCTCCGTCATTAGTTGGATTCTTAACCATGATAAAAATGTCCAAGTCCAGTTTTCCGCTTGTTGTGTTTGTAAGTATGTAGCGAAGGTATTGTCAACAGATAATCCAAAAGCTATTCTTTTTATCTATGGTAAAAAAAAATATATTAAAAGCGGTCGTTTCTTCCTCTCGGATACAAGCGGACCTTTCAACCCAATTGTACGTCCGCCAAATAAGTTTTAATTGTGAACGAGAAACAAGAGCACCGCTCTGTGCTAAAAGTAACTAAATAATCGCATTTCTATGTAACAATGAACCTAAACTGGGACAAAGTGTAAATTTTAAACTCCGGATAACTTCCCTTATCAGAAGTGATACAAGAGCAAATCCAACAAAGTTAGAAAGTACGGAAAATGTGTAGCCGAGCAACACTTTCTTTCTCTGCTCAGCAAGGGGAGTTTGAAAATTTTCAGTAAATATTTGCTTGGAAATGGCTAAAGTTTTGGTTACATGTAAGTAGAAGCGCTAATCATTTACGGCACACCTACCTGTACACGACATAGTGCAGGAAAATTGCCCGTAAAAGGAGCCGACCGACCATGATAGTGTGAAGTGATAAACTAAAGCTCATTTTGAAGGGGTTGAGGTCCTGTGCACATCAATAAAATTTTCAAGAGCCGAACATAATGGCAGATGTGGAGACTAGTGGAGCGTACGTGCCAAACAGAGCTCATTTGCATGGACTGGGTCCACATTTCGCAGTTCCTCTGCAATATCTTTAAATGCAGATTACCATATTACAAATTGCCCATCCGACATCATCTGGCGAGGCTCTTATAGAGGTTCTACGGTGCTCTACGGCGGGGCTGTGCAATGCAATCGACTACTACGGATACGGAGGCATAAGAATTGAGAACGGAAGTGGCAAACATTATAAAAACGTGTTAAGCATAAGCGATTAGTGGTTATGTTGGTCATAAATTCAGGATTAAATTCCTGGCGCCCCTCTTTCTTTTGCTGCGCATTTTTCACTGGGAATTCATTAAAAGATGTATGGAAGACGGAAGAAAAAATCATCTCCGAAAATCTACTGTTTTATCGCCTCTTTGTGCAGATCCTCTGGGTGATTTGGGTAAAAAGATTGCGGATTAAGTTGTTTTTGCCACAAAAAAGCAGTTCCTTTATGGGGTATGTGAAAATATGCTTTCAAGCCCCCGGAATTACTTACCCGTTTTATTGTTTTACACATTTTCCGGAAATGTCTGGCCATCAGCCAGAAGCTTTTCACGTTTATGATAATGTTAGAAACATTCGAGTTGCTGACGATCGGCAGTTAGATTTCCATTACTTGTACAGACTGTGCTACTAAATTCAAACACATTCAGGCTTTTGTAGCTGAAATGTTTATGATATTAAAGTAAACATCAAGCTCAAGGCAACTGAACGAAATATATCTTAATAGAAAAGTAACTGGTTGAAGAAAGTATGGGAGGACCTTGCATCTGAGACCTTATGGGATGCTGGCTTCCTTTTCTGGTCATTACATTTAAAATTGTAAATAAAAATTGAATTTAAGCCTAATAGGACAATACAGTGTTGGAATGTTTTAGAGATTAAACAGACCTTGAAAATTCCTCCTTTTTAGTTTTTGGTCCATCTGGTTTTCCTTTAACCTAATCCTGTATATGTAAATTTAATGCGGGAAGTGTTGCAAGAACACAGCCGGTAATAACGATGGCAACATTTTTTCAAACTTTGTGAATGCTTTATTTCGAAATTGACTCAAAATGAAATCAGTTTGAGAACAGGAACGCAAGAAGTTAGTAAAATGTCTAAAATGGTGAATAATGAAACAATGGTCGGTTACAAACACATTCGACCTAAGTGTTGCATTCAGAATTAGACTCCATCTTCTCAATGACTTGGAACGATATCAATGGATATTATAATTTCATCATCGACCGACTTTCTCACAGTCCTACACCTGCCCTAGAGCTCTGTTCTCTGAAATGTTTCCTTACGGCAACCTTTTCAACCTTTTGCACAGACATTCCAAGCTTCATAAAAAAAACACAAACTGCAGAAAGGAGAATAAATTGCCAAATTCTTACTATCATGGAGTGACAAACATGTTTTAACCATGTCTCGGATTCGGATTCTGAATCTATAACTAGGAAATCGAAAGGGAGTGAAGAGGAGCAAATAATAGAGCAGAAAACCAGTGCGATGGTCAACTATACGAAAAATATGGAGATTGTCGGCACTGCTGACCACTATACTGCTTTATATTGCTTTTTAGGGGAAATATTGAAATTGTGATGGGAGCTCTTCTTCTAGGAAATGGGCGTATCTATTATTAACTCACTCAACATCCTGCACAAGGAAGTATGCAAATAATAGCTTAAAGCCCATGAAATATGTCCAGTTTTATGGACAAGCTCGTAAAGGAACTTGTTGGAAATTTCCATCAAGGGGTGAGGAGCGATTATCCAGTTCAAGCTTAATAGGGATTTGGAATCTGGGGGAGAACGAAGGGAAACTGCTTATATTTGTGAACTATATCGGAAATTCTTTAAATGAATATCCTTTAGTCTATGGCTTTGGAATGTTCTTGTGCAGCTGTAACGTCTTATCGCAATTGGTGATTTTTTGAGGAAGAGCTGCCAACCTTTCAAATTGTGACGTCAGGAAATAAGCTTAGCTGTTATAAAAGTTTTTAGGAAGACAAGAAAATCAACTAACGTTAGAATAGAATCAAGTGAACTCAATAGTTGATTTCGTCGAGGTAATCTCGATAGGATAGATTTGAAATCGAACGGACTGATCTTGACATTACGTCACTTACTGTTATAACGAAAATAAAGACCTGGATTCGGAGAGGTTTTTAGATTCGGAATAGGCCCCCAGAATGCTATGCCGTGTGCTAAAATCAATCGTTCCCGGATAAACACTAGATGTGCATTTGAAATTACGTTAAAGTGAATTTTTGTTGATTTTATAATTCATTATTATTGTAACATGTGTTTGTATAACAACTTTGATTATTTTGGACACTGCAATTTAAACTAAGCCTGAGGGTTTTGGTTGCATAAATTTTGCAAAATTATCAAAAGGCAGAACCATCACCATTAAATTTATTTTATTATAAGTGGACTTCACAAAACTAAATAACATCCTACAAATACAATTTCATGGGAATAGACAAAGTTTTATACAGGACGAGGTATCACAGATCAATAGAACTGTCAGCTTTCATCAGTTTCGGTTAAATTATGATGCTTAAAGGCAGTTTTCTGCAAAAACAAAACAAACCGATGAAATGCCGTCAAAAACTCGAACGAAAACTTACAAAACCTTTGTACGATTGGAATGAGTTGAGAACAAACACTGAAAGATATTCATCAAAAACGCCTCTGGCTTGGGCTTCGCTAAATTTAATTTCGTCAATATAGAAGTATCCCAGAAGGCCTCCAGTTTTCCTGTCCATGACATTTACACGATAGGCATTCCGTTGGATTTGTTCAGGACAAACGGACAGAAAAAATTCATGTACGGATCTATTTCCGCTGCATTTTTTGATTGCCTCAGGGAGGTTTTCTTCCACTGCTTCTTGTGCAGGAACAACGATGTTCCGGAATTTTTGTGGTGTTTCAGATTTGGCGTTAATATTCGACGAACCGGAAATGGGTTCGTGTTTTGCACTTTTTCTGCGATGTCCACTGACTGCTGCAGTTAGCACAAATAGTTACCTGAAGCCTCAGAAATCGCCACAAAATTAACTCTACTTACCCATTGACTTTTGTCCTTCTCCACTAGGACTTTTGGGCTGCCATTCCAGACTATTGGGAGGTTTTATACTTTTGCTGCTTGACGGGTAGGTGTTGCACTTACCTCCTGCGTGCAGTTTAGTTTTTGTAAATACTTAATATTTGGGTGCTATTTAAATTCGATATTACCACTTTGTCGTCTGGCTTCCTGAAAATCAGGGTACTTTTTTCGATCTTCTATCTTGGCTTTACGACATTCAAGTTCTCGATCCAGTTTACAGCGTTCTGAACAGTTCTCTCGTTGTTTTTCGCGACTTTTGCAGCGCTTTTTATGTTTGTTTTCCTTCATGTGATCTGGGGGACATTTTTTAACTTTTACGTTGTCTTCAATTTGATTATTCTCTATCTAATAAAATTTTCTAGATAGTTTGCCTTTCTTCACAAAATTAAATATTACCGACATTCATGTTTTCTTCCTGCTCTTCTTCAGGTTCATTTTCGTTCTTAGCTACCCATGCAAATTGGAAAAAAATTGAGAAATATTTTGTGTAAACAAAATTTAATTCTTACATTTTTCCTCATCATCTTCAGGCGGAGTAGTAGCCTGGGAAAATTGAGATTCCGTTTTCTGGGAATTGTCTAGTGAAGGGAGGTTATAAAGTAGTGAGTTTATTTACTTTATTGGTTACCATCCAAGTCCTGATGTTTAGTACAGCTGTGGCCCTTTCTCTGACAAATCTCACAGATACATTTTTCCACAGATTCTGCTAAAATCAAAAATATCTAAATAATTCGATTTGATTAACTCAATAGATTCGTACCATATTCATTTCTGCTTCCCCGACGTTCGCAACTTCGACTTTTGCTCCCTTTTTAAAGTATGAAAAAAGATCAAAGATTAGTAAAGTATTATTTCGGGAGGAATTTAAAATTTGATTTTTTTTGCCGTTAAAAGACCATGAGTTGGTAATTGGGAAGATTTCAGAAGATGTGGGGGCGTAACCCAGAATTGTGGGATTTTTATTATTATTATTATTATTTTTCAGTTGCATTGAGTTCTACTTTTTAATTTAAGTCTATTAGTACACACGGACCAGATTATAATTTGAATTAATTCTAATAAAAATGAAAGGGCTTTTGATATTTATATTTGGGCTTTGTTTCGTACGAAGACAACTTACTTTTTAGTAGCACTTCGTCGCAAGTACTCTTTATATGCGGTACTTGTATTTACGCTAAAGTACTTAGGCCTTTGGTACTTGTACTTGGACTTAAGTACTTTTTATTTGGTACTTGCCAAGCTCTGATTCACAACATAAACTCACCCACCCCATTGTCGAAATAAGTTTCACGAAATAACCAGTTCCGCCCCGCAGCTATGAACACGAAGAGCTCTTTAATGCTTTTATGCCGGGGAAAACCTCATTTGCTGATATCTCCTGAAGTAATTAATTTAGTAGCTAACATTGTCCTGAGGAAATAAACACCGTACGCTTTAGCAAGACTTGAGTGGGAAATAGCCTTTAATTTCACCACATTATACCTTACTTTCCTCAAGAAAAAGTCAAATAACCCAAATCTTTTCGTTAATCAATATGGAAATGCTCTAATTTAAGTTAAATGGTGCGATGAGACTTTTCGTGTAAAAGACGGAGACGTAAAGGAAAACCTGTAACAATTTGTTGCCATTTAGAAAAATAAGGGAAATTTTTCTGTTTTATGGTAATTCCTCGACAGGGAGTTGATTTTAAGGCTCACTTGTTACAGAATCCATTTCAAGTACGTTAATGAAATTTTAAGGACTCCGAAGGAGAGAGGAGTTGCATGAGAATTTTCGGACTCATTTTCTGATAAAATTCGAAAACAGAAATTTTGCAAAATATACTGAAATTCACTTACCGCGTGATTGTGACCTATCTCTGCTCTGACTTTGTAAAAGTTTACAGATATCCTGAAGACGAACACATCTGCTTTCATTACAAGGGCTGCACGCATGCGAATGTATCCTGCATGATTTATGCTTGGATATTTTTTTGCATGAACTTCCTTTATCAGCATCCCGATCAGCTGTAAAAGTCTAAAATTCAAATTGTTTTATAACCCAAATCAGAATTTTACCTGCGCTATTAATGTTCATTTCTGAAGCGTCCACTTCATTTGACGAACGCCTATGATGATCATGATCTGTACGATTGCATTTTAAGTTCTTATAGAGTAATTCTTGTAAATCTGGCTTCTTCGACTTCCGTTCTTTACACCTTTTACTCTCAGAGTTGTCTTCGGTTTCTGAAGCATGAACGTCGTCCTTTTGACTAGACAAACGTCTGTGTTCTTCACTTGTGTGATTGCACTTTAAATTCTTGCAAAGTTCTTCTTCTAAACTTGGTCTTCTTGGTTTACGTTCTTTGCAGTTGTCTATTTTTGAGGGGTTATCCACTTCCAATTCATCTCTGTCCTCCGTTTTTTCTCTGTCTTCATGATCCTGATGACTGTATTTCAAGTTTTTGCAAAGTATTTCTCTTAAATCTGATCGCCTCCGATCATCTTCACATTTGTCATTTTCCGAGTAGTCATCTATTTCTGAAGCATCAGAATCATCTGCTTCCTTTGAGTCACGTCTCCCTTCATGATTTGCACGTTGGACACATTTTAAGTTCTTACAAAGTATGTCTTCCACGCTTGGCCTCCTCGTTTTATGCTCTTTACTATCACATTTCTTACTTTCTGGGCAGTCGTCTTCTTCTTGTATATCTTCTAGCATTGTACTATCACGTCTGGAGCTTCTCCTACATTTAGTCTGTTTCCTTGCTTTATTTCCGGCACTGCAAGCATCCCTCATTTCTTCAATTTGAAAATGGGCTGAGTCTTTGCTGTCGTCCGTATCGCAATTAGATTTCCGTTTTCCATCAAGAACCTTATTACGTAGGTCTTCAAGATCGTCCTGAATCTTTTGAATTTTGATCGTCAAATCCGAATAATTTATTATCTTCTGTTTTTGCATCATACTTTGTGCAGAGAAGCAAGTGTAAAGCGACGGAGTTGTAACGACTTCTAGATTGCTGTCCGCTCCAGCCTGTATTCTTTCCTCATTTATGAACGGTTTGTTTTGTGTAACGCGACCTTCACCACTATGACTTCTAGACGAGAGTTTGTTTGAATAAAGACAGAGGTCGGACTGAAAGGATGATATCGAGTCTAAAATTCGGCCCTTTAGGATGCATGTTTTCTCCATTAACTTTTCCACCAGGTCCATTAGCTCTCGACTGTTGCCTATGGTATCAAAATTAAGTGATAATTTTCGAGTGCTTTCTGTAAAAGGAAACGTTTCTGAGGTTGCAGTAATAATTTTAAAAATTCTTTGAATTTACCGTCAAGTTTAATAGCCCTTTCCTCGATCGTAGTGGGCATAAATTTGAACGGATGAGACCTTAAAAATAAATATTCTTAGAAAAATGAAGATGCATCTTAACGGCGGCAAAAATTCGAAGATGGATTACTCTATTAAAATCTGTTCTTTGAATGTGAATATCCACATTTTACAAAACGATAAAGAAACTGTAAAGGTATACGAAAACTTTGGTAATTATGGTTCCAATTTTCAAGAAGAAACAAGTGCAGCAGAAATTATTAAACTACATATTGTACATTGTACAAGGAGTCTCACATAGCTTAAGTCTGTGTTTTAGGCAAGTTGTCAGAAGTTTCGTTTTGAGATTAGATTCCTCCAAGAGAGTTTTTGATAGAATGGCGTTCTAGAGTTTGTAATGAGACAATGACTTAACAAAAAATAGTACAAGGGTTTGCATAAAACCAGCAGTGAGATACAACATTATAAGTTAAATTTTAATTTATCGCTACCTTGGTAGAGAGAAGTTATCGGTTTTGATCTCGTCTTCAGACAAACTGGTCGTAGTACTTTTTCCAGAATTCGAAGACTCCTGAAATCTGAAATAATACCTTTTATATACCACAAAAAAAATCAATTTGAGATCCAACTAACTTGGAATCATTCAAGTAGTTTGGAAAGGCCCTAGATGCTGTTCCAGAGTATTTTCTTTCTGCTTTCTCATCTTTTTGTGATTTTTGACTGTTTTCAGCTTTGTTCATGACTTTGCATACTTATTGCAATTCTTATGAACACTTTTACCGTACCAATTTTGCAAAACACTAAAAATTTCTCTGAAATTTCAAAATAAAAAATATAAATATTGATTTTTTTTCATTTTCAACATTAAATTGTCAACAATTTTATTACGTTTTACATCGAGAGTCCTATGATTGAAAATAAATTTGATTTGTTACTGTCTTTTATAAAAGGTGCCAAAAAAAGACAAATCCCCCTGCCTTTAGTATGCGAATTATGTTTCCCTCAGATTATGAGGATAAAAGTATCGCTACTTTAAGATTCGCGATGTGAGGTACCATTAAGTTATATGAGTTTAAAATCCTCTGAAAATTTTAGAGAAATTTGCAAAAAATATAAACAACTTTGATAATTTCCACAATCGTTTTAACTCCTCCCAGGAGGAACAGCAGGCAGCAGAAAGTCACTCCGGATAAAGGGCTACAAACTCTTCAAACTGATGGTTGAAGTGAATTACCAACATCGACAGCATTCTTGTTTATATCTTGTGAAACAAGATATTCCACTTGAGTATACACAAATAACAATGGATTAAATTAGTAATGTTTTCCACAGAAGCTCAGCCTTGTGAACATCCTGCTGTCGGAGGATATGAGATACCTGCAGGAATTGCTACATTACCACCAACAATGACGACAACTGTTTCCTACATCACACGTCACGTCAGCTCGTTTCCCAGTGCGTGGCTCATTGGAGCTATTTTTAGCTTGTTTTTCTCGCATTTTCCATGCTGTGGACGAAATCAGCAAAAGCTGCTCAATGACCTGAAATGAAATGGCATACAGTTTTCACAATATTACGGAAATTATTACTTTTTTTGGTTAAAATTGGTATTCAAAGTGCACAATGAGCCCATCTTGTGTGTTTTCATTACCACATGTAGGGGTCACTGAATTTGTCACAATTACTCACAATTGAAATGATTTTTAAATTGGTGATATTTTGCGAATTCATTTTTGTGAAGTAATGAAAAGGGTTTTAATAATAAATACCATATGTTAATGTTTTCACATGGTGGTATAGCCCCGCCAAACATAATTGGAAAAATAAAAATATTCCCAGTTATTTTTCCTTAATTTTCATAATTACGTCGGGCAGGGTACCATTGTTACGTCCCAGAGAAGCAGGTCAGAGTATCACTGGTGCGTCCCGCAAAAATACTTTTTTCCAGAGTACCACCTACTCCAATTGAAAAATGTTCAAAACATTACAATGCGTTTTGTTAGATTCAAAATTTTGGCTAATAGTACGACCTTACGAATCCGTCTTTGTCCTACTATAAAAATAAGTGACGTAATGTCCGGATAAGCACAAGCACCGAAATTAAGTCAGGTATTCAGGACTTCAGAAAACTTAGTATTGTTCACGTTTCAGCCAAAGAATTCCTTGCGCAAATGGAAGCGGTACTATTTAATAGTCGAGGCATGAACAAGTCAATTCGAATTTTGTGGAAAAGCAATATCCAGATTTTCCAATCCACTTCTTGCAGGCTAACGCTGCTCCAACTTAAAGGATTTCGATGCATTCAAAGCCAAAGGAGAACTTTAACAATAAGCGCAAAGACAACGGATCAACGGTGCAGAGTTCCAGCTAGCCATACCCACTGGTACGCTGCAATTCTGCAATTGAAAGTTTAAAAGTTTATCGGCGATTAAATGTGAGTGTTATTGGCAATAGGACCAACTTGCTCCGGCTTTTCCCTTTTCACCTCAAAGCGCACTCAACGGAATTCAAAGATCCTCTGCCACCGCAGAGAACAAAAAGGGTAACCGGCCAAATGTACAGTGTACCGAACAAAAATTAAAAATAGGGAGAGAAAAAAACTTTTCCTGTAGTTCTACATCAAAAAAGTTTTTCACTATCCGTTTTCTTGCAGATATAAAAGAAGATAAACCCCGGCACGGAACCTCCAATAAGGATATACACCCGAGGAGGAGCCGGTCGCTCCTGACAAAAAGCTTAGCAGAGAAAAGTTTCAACAGTTGCAAACCATCAAAAGAAATGTCGTCGAGCAGAAATGCAAGTGGGCAATAAAATGTCTAAAGTCTAAAGTGGACCACTGTTACTGGTAATTTGTCCTTTGTGGCCGTCTCAGTTGGCAGACGTGGGCTCCCTTTGTGCATAAGGTACACTGGTACACACAGCCAGTGCGGAAGAAACGATTGAAATAAATCCGAGTTACAAGAAAGAGTGCAACCCGAATTTATGCGGATTCCGGAAGTAAAAAGGTTTTGAAGTTTTGATGAATGGAAGGTTCAGGATATAAAATCCTGAAAAATAATTTGGAGTCAAATTTCAACTGAGGGAGAAATTCACATAACACGGAACTTAGGCAAATAGAAAAAAGTTGGTTTTTACGGACGAATAAAAGGATTTTGCTTGGAATTACTTTCGATCTGTAACAGATGGAAAGTTGTATATATTTTTAGAAATAAATTGTTTTCAGAATGGCAAAAGTTAGAACCAAATAAATTGCGAGTCTGCCCCATTTCTGCACTAACGCTATACGTTAATAAAAAAGGGCTGTCCTTTTTCACATGAAAACATTTTTCACAGTCTTACACGTGTTTTGCCTGTAATAGCGCGGCTATCAATATATCAACACGACCATAGCTGTGAAACTACAACAATAAAAACACAAACTAACAAAAATGATAATAGAAAATACGAAATAATTCAAATTACTAAAGTTTTAACACAAATTTTCGATAAGTTAAAATTAATTCGCCCGAAATTGTATATCTAAGGGGCACTCTAAAAACAGCTCGGGATTTGTTATATCGAGTGTAGATAGCATAAAATTTTAGTAGGTTTGATCTATGAGTATTCTTAAGTATTTGTATGTCGTTGTTAAATAACCCAGTAAGCTTAGTAACTCCGAAAAATAACCGAGTTAATTTAAGCCAATTAATGCATGACAACTCTGTATTCTCTGTATTCAGCTACTGTCACACTAGCTGTGTTTTTTCGTGCAACGGAGTTACGAAAGCCCAATCCATCTAGTTCAGAGTTATTACTTCTTCTTCTGTTTTTTTCTTTTTAAGCAAATTCGAGATAAGTAGGTAAAGGGCGTCACTAATTTGGAATTTATCCTAATGCCAGTTTTGCTCATATTTTACGGCCAAAAAACGCAGCACAGCTACTACCTCTGTACGAAGCAACTCAATCAAAGCAGGTGTTCACCACGAAATGTGGTATGAGTTTAACGTACGCCCCCCTATGTATATATATTCAATGTCACATCATTCTGCAATCAATCCTAATCGAAGTAAATTGCCAGCTTATCGGAACTTGGGAGAGCAAATTACTTCTCCTTCCTCTCAAATGTGGCTTTCATCTGATATAAGTTGGAGGATTTAGGTACAGGACGAAATCCACCCTCGTGTGCACAGTACTAAGTTAGTTGTCAATGTCTGCCAACCAGTGCAGAAAAGGCGTGTTACGCTAATTAAATTGCGGAAACTTCTTACACATCGTTTCGCAGTTCACTGAGAAGTATATAGGTACTTAGAACACCTAAATGTATTCGTAAGAGGGCGCATTCCCAAGGACTCAACTAAATCTGATTCCACCCGACTACGTACACTAACGAGAAATAGTAATCCGAAAAGTTTCATTTGGAAACTTGCTAGAATAAATGATGAGTGACAAATAACATTCGTAGTTTAATTCGAAGAAGTTCGTTTAATTAGCCCAGGTGATGAGTTTTTGTCTCCTTAGAATGATGGCTGGATTTCATTTAAATTCAGAAGTCTTTAAGCAGTGACTTTAACTGGTGGGCATTTTGACTGCACTTATCGGTTTGAAAGCAACCCTCGAAAGGTTATTCATTCATCAAGATTAATATAATATTAATGAAGTATTGACACATTTTAGTATAGTACATTTTAGAACTATTGTTCCCGAACAAATCTTACTTCTACCTTCATCACGATACCCACCAGGGGTAAGATGGAAAAAATACATTTACCGCCTTACCGGCGAATTTTTGTACTAACGAACATTCAATTACTTTGTTTTATAATATATACATATATAGATAGATAATGTGCCCATAATGTACTTGTTGCATCTCTAAAATAATTTCCAAAATGGAATGAGCTTCCTTTAAAATTAAGGGGATTACAACTATATAAAACCTCGAATCAAACTTTGGCACGTTGGATTCTGACAAAGGTCAGTGTCAGCAGAACAAGGAATATCTAGCTACCATCACCGTGTCCAAAAGGACTTTTTTTGTTTTCTCCTGGCGTTCTTCCATTCTATACCGTTCGTGGTCGTAATCAGCAATATGGAACCTTCCATGAAAATACTTCGAATAAAAAGCGATGACACGCGACACCATAGTCGCAGATAAGCCTTGCCTAATCCTTAGTTATGTTGTAATAAATATCAGATGAACTTCTAGAATTACACAAATGCGACTATGCACCAAATGCACAGGCCTAGAGTTAGTTACCATATAATTCTTGGGAATGTTACGATGCCAATATTTGTCCATGCTAAAATGCCACTTTTCGTTTTCTTCCTTTGCAGTGATGACGGTGTCGAATCATCATGAGAAAGTGTCAATTAGTCCCACCACAGCCGAAGTCGTCCACTATGTCAACGACTCTCACATTGTGACATGTAACTGCACAGAGGATGCTAAAATACAGTGGGTATCTCCCAAAGATGTAATCATCACGGAGAAGAAGGGAAGGGTTCACGTGGAGGAGAAGCAGCTAGGTAGGCGAATTCAATTAAATTTTCTAATCCAATAAAGACATGTGGCTTAATTGAGTTTTCGTTTAGGGCAATTGGCGTTGGTGTTCGAGCAAATCGCTCCGTACGATAAGGGAGAATGGACGTGCATGACGGAAAGCGGAGACGCCAAGAAATCTTTTAAGATGGTCATTAATCGTAAGCCTTAATTAAGAAACCGCATCGAGCTTTAAACATAATCTGTGAAATATGTTTGTAATAGGACCAATTTCCTTCATGGATACGCCCACTCTGCAGACAGCCAGGGAAGGAAAGGACGCCACCATACGCTGCGAGGTGAAAGGGGACCCAGAACCAAAAGTTTCGTGGTCATTTAATGGAAAACCTATTATCTGTAAGTACGGCACCATTTTCCAGGCTTTTGCTCCTCATGTTTATCTATTCCGGTCATAAATTTCATAATTTGCTTTTCTTGTCTGCTTCCTACAGTATCCAACCAGAAGTTCACGAAGCTTGCGGATGGCTTATTAATCAAAAAAGTGTCCAAGAATGACAGCGGGGAGTACACGTGCCGAGCATTCCAGGTATCGGAAACCATCAACGAAGTTGACGAGCGGGTCATCTTACTCAAAATTGAACGTGAGTAGATAGCTCCATACGGCCAAGTTT
This sequence comes from Dasypogon diadema, assembly GCA_006980735.1. Lineage (NCBI taxonomy): Eukaryota > Metazoa > Arthropoda > Insecta > Diptera > Asilidae > Dasypogon > Dasypogon diadema. The sequence continues at coordinate 29,879 of QYTT01079434.1, forward strand.
GCTTTTTTCCTACTTGCCAGGAGTCCTTGTTGATTTGAGAGCTCCCCTAGGTTTAAGGGTACTTTGAAACTTTAATGCAAGCAAAAACTTTGAGCAGAAATTTCGTGGAGGAGTCCAGGCCCATGTAATGGGTCACCAGTTGAGTAGGGTAATTACAATAATCCGAGGTTAAGCAATTACCAAGTATGAATCCTGCGTATGCCGGCGCCCGCCACCGTGTTTGGGTGTACCGAGACTGGGATGGAGTGTGTGTGAGTGTTCCATGCCAAAATCTTCCTTTGCGCTTTGCTGTCACATAAATCGTGTGCTGCGAAGACTTCCTTAACCTGTTGTAAGATTTATGCCATGTGTATTGGAGCTGGATATGGTTTAGCAATCAGAAAGGGGCTTAATTAACTGGCAGAGCGTAATTCACTAATAGAAAATTCCCGTATATATTTGCTTATTGCCTGAATTGTTTGTTTTCCGAGTCGATAAACAATTTATTGGCGAATATTTTGAGGATGCTATGATTTTGTACGTTTGCCTTGTTGCCGAAGGCTTACTCCACAAAGGATTCAAGGGATTTGCTGTGTGTTTATTTATTCATCCAGTTTCAGGGTGCAGCAGAAATAAATGAGAACACAGGACACAACTTCTGAACAGCATAGGTCCTGAAGTCGGCAACATATTCTATTATAAATGTTGTACTCCTAGCTTTTAGAGTTTGTAATGTGCAATTTCTGGAAGTACAACACCTTTCTCTGTCATCAGTTTATTTTCTCTGAAGGGAGAAAGACTGCGTTTTTGTAGTTAGAAATAGACATCCTCGATGTAGTTCCAAATAAACAAATGATTGAAAGAAGGAATCATTTTGTTAGTAATTTGTTTCAATCTTGCATTCGACTTTCGTCCAAAACTTAAGAAGATCCTTCCTTTTTATTAAAGACAGTGCAGATAGGCTATGGTGTTTTTGATAGGCTCAGTTCTGGGAGTTTGTTGACAAGTTGAAGTATTCTAGAATTTTTTTATTCAGTATAAGCTACGGTCTTTTGCTCCGTTTAGTGTAGACTGGTCTTATTAATAATAGACACATCCTCGTTCTTAATTTGTTGGGGTCTGTCTTCACGACGCAAATCGCAAGTCACAAACAACTGTTGATCAAAACTTCTGGAGCGCTAGTTCTATGTGGTTGAACCAGCCTATTTTTGGTGTAAGGATTTGATTTGCAGGATTCAGAGTGGCGATAGGATCAGGCCAGCATATTATAATAGTTCAAGTGGAATGAATTGAGGCATGTGACATTATAGCACACATACTTGGGCCCTTAAGTCCTTGAATACCACTCTCGTTGTCGTCTGTTTCCTCATTCAAAATTATTTGTTTGGAGCTTCCATTTATTTATTTTGAGCAATTATTGACTTTTTCGTTTTGTTTGTTCAAATTCTTGTGGAAATTTTTGTTTAGTTTTTGGTGTTTTTAATTTTTATTCAATTCTTTTCAGGGATGGACTTAGTTTAGGAGTTTTTTTATGGCTCCCTTCTCAAGTACTTTTAATGCACGCTCTGACACTAAACTTCGTAGGGTAAATTGCATTGGTGGTGTCGAAAATTTTATATTATTATATTGTCGTCATTACCGTCTACTCTTGGGTCTGAACAAATTTATTTTCAGCATTATATAAATATCGCTTTTAAGATAATTTTGTAAAATAGTTATATTCAGCTAAAAGTTCAAAAATTGTTTCTTTCTTGTATAAATTTAAATTATTTTCAAATTGTTCACAACATACAGCAATTTCTCCCAATTTACAAAACAAAATATTAAGCGTAAGTTACAGAGTAAACAGAAATGTAATTGTCGCTGCAAAGCAAAATTAGACTATCAACACTTATTCAGTTCGTTTCTCCAACAGATAAACCACTGCCCGTTGAGAAAAGTGCAGACATCCAATATGGTTACATCAATGGCGTTGTAAATTTAACTTGTGAAGCTCTAGCCGAACCTCAGGCGGAATTTTCGTGGTACCGTCATGGGAAAAAACTCAATCCTAAAGCGTATTCCATATTCGTCGGCAACCACAGCTCAATGCTGCAAATACAAATCAACAACGCCAAAGAATTCGGTGACTACAGGTGTAAAGCAACAAACCCACTAGGAACCCTGGAGAAGACTATAAAGCTGCAGGAAGGGACTAAGCCAGATCCACCAACACAATTCACTTTGCGCGGTGTGAACTCGGATACCTTTGATATTGACGTTGGTGCCGTTCGGACTTCAAATATTCGCCATGAAATGGACATCAATGGATACACTTTTCAGGTTATCTCTGAACAAGACTATCGGGCGGCGGGCGGTAACTGGGAGAAAGCAAGGGAATTCAGATTTGGCTTCGAGGATGGTGAGTTGTACGCAATCAGTTGTCCTTTTAATACTTATCCAATTACTTTAGGGGTCACATTTCTAATCAACAACCTTGCACCAAACACAACGTTTTTGGTTAGGGTTGCTTCTAGAAATCTAGCCGGTCTCAGCGACTGGACGGAGACGAAGAAATTCACAACTTACCCCAAAGAACCGATGATGACTTCATCCGCTAACAAAGTGCGACTATCATATATATTCGACACTTTTTCGATAGTAGCATTCGGTAGACTTTTAATTAGTTTTCTAGTCAGCGATTTTATTAATATTTTTAGATTAGTGCAGGTGATTTTGTGAAGACGTGGCAACTGCCACTAGTCCACACTAAGGTCTAAATAAAGGGGTATAATTTTAGTGCTTTTGTTTGCCTTTGTACACTATTCTACCTATTTTGTTACGAGAGATGTATGTAAGAATGCGGAATTAGGTTAAACGAATATTGTTGTCTATTTCACGAACACTAAACACTTTGTTATACTACTTAGATCTTATAAAACATTTCAATCATACTTGCATCTTACGTATTACCTGAAAGAGAGTTGATTTCGGCTACTAGAATGGATTGGGATTCATATTTGGGAATGTCACACTTTTACATTTGAATGAGTCCACTTTGGAAAATGAGGGCTCCCTTTTTTGGTATATTTTAAAACGTTTCTTAGGACTTCAGCGGTATTTTTTAAATCATTGTATTGAGTTTTACTCTCAGGCTTATATGATTTTCTTTAGTGGAAATTTTGATGATTTGCCAGAATCTTTCGTGTATAAATGGAGGCCAATTGCATTGTTGCTGCCTTTTCATCTGTAATCCTAATTTAATGGAGTGCGTTTCAAGAAGCTTTTGTTTTGTGTCTGTTTCAAATCCGAAATGGAAAATGTGCACATGTAAACTAGATTAGATTTGAAAGCGGTGTTTGCAGGAAGAACTACGCTAATAAACGATGGTTAACCAATTTTCATCGTAGTATAGTATAGCTTCTCCAACGAACCACATGGAAGTCAAGACGCCTTTTTAAATTTTTTGAATTACTTCCTATCTCCCGCTCACAATTTTTAGAAACAAACGCCTTAATTTTTAGAAACAAAAACTAATTCTTACGAAGGTTATTAGTAATTTTTTATGATTAGATCACCAAAAGAGGATATCTCATAGATACTTAAAATCTGCTACTATAGCGGCACGAGGTCTAATTCTTTTAGTTTCACTCTAGTTCAGCAAGGCTCTGTTCTTGATCCATTTTTAGTAACTTTACATTTATCAATGATAACTGAGACTTAGCCAAATCACTTGGTTCAGCTGAATCTTTGATAGATCATTAGGCAATTCGTATTCAATTGAATTAATTTTATGAACAGAGATGTCAACCACTTAACGATGTTGCAGCTCTATATAAAGATTCCATCTAGTATATGGAAATTAATTTAATGAATTCTGTTGTATCCTGTTCATATGGACCCCTCCGAAAACCTGAGTTGTGATCCCTTCTTTTACTACAGAATGTAATTCAATTGCTATTGTTAAGAATCTTTATTCATTCATAGTTTTATTTTATTTCGGTGTTCAATAATTTACTGATATTGGCAATTTATTTTGTCGTTTAATTGGGCCGTTTACCATAGATACGAAAATTTATTTTTGGTTTTACAATTTTACGTTTTTTATTTTAATTTCCGAAATGAACTCTTTCAAGGACCATTCAAGCGAAAATAAAATCACCTAAAATGTTGAATATAATCCACATAAATGTGAAATTAATGTATTTAATAGATAAACACGCTTTCAACGGCCAAATTTACCTAAAATGTATGATAGTATGATATAATTACAGTTAAGGTACTATACATAAATTGTAGTGTTCTTCATCGACTATAGGGTAATAAATTTGTAAGAAATTATGATAATTATTGTGAGAACGAATCCAAGCCAAAATATTTATGAAAAGCCTAAATTGGTGGTACCAGTCTAAAAGAGAATCCAAATGCGCTACTGTTACAATATTTAGTAAATCGAAAAATGATCCAGAAGTGATTCCAGTCATATTGTAAAAATATCATTAACTTTATGAATAAATCACATAAAAATAAAATTATTAAAATATGAAGTATGTATTTTCTAAATATTCCTACTGACGAATATCAATCTGCAAGTGGAGTGGATAGGGACGAAATAGTAGTAGTAGTTTCTTTTTTACATAGAAAGGGAAATTAAAAAAAAAGAACAGAGCACAGCTTTGGGAAAATTAATGTCAAGAATAAGATAAAATAAAAGCTATATACAGGTGGTGAAGAACCGACGATATGTTTAATTATAGGTATCATGGGAAATGGTGAAATATTCGATGTGTATAAAATTTGTTTAGGAAAATTGTTTATAAAAAATCTATTAGAAAACTGAAGATAGGAGAATTAAAAAATAGTTCAAATTTACTGAGGATCTTTTCGTATTGAATTTATTGCTAATAAATTTTATCTAAACGTTTAAGTATATAGAGAACTGGAGATTATTTAAAAACGGGAGACATAATGATTATTGTGACATTTTTTACAGGGTGTTTGTTCACATTTGTCAAATTGCTATTAATATTGAAATATGTAATGTACCTTATGCTTAAAAGATCTGATACAATAAACACTTACCGTGAAAAAGCCTGCTGTGTTTTCAATGAAGCCCCATTTTAAAATAGAAAGATAAAAATGGCATCCGAATACTAGAGTTAGATATTCGATTCTTGGGTAAGGGATGTTATGACGGATTTTTTTTTCTTCCATTGTGAGAGGCCTACAAAGGAAATCCCACTCTACAGGGTGCTTCTCCCAGAATCTGTACCCGTTTACATTTGGTACCCACTGATAAATTCCTATTTTGGATTTCGAAAAAGAAACTTTCCAAAAACGAGATAAGCCAAACCATTTTAACAGGAGAAACGGTTATTTCTTCAATTCAATTTTTTTCTTTGATGTTAACTGTGTACAGGGATAAGTGAAACTTTTCCCACTAAGCGAAGGCCGTGAACAAATTTATTATTATCTAATTTGCATGTTTTCTTTTCTTCCATTTCGCGGATTTTTGTACCTGTCCACATATTTCACCTCATCTACTTGTTTGCTGCCGGGTTATTAAGATTGCGTCTTCACATCTTAGGTCGGCGTTCTACTTGCTCCCCAGTGTAGGATAAATTGCTGATGGTGCCACTTCTATTGGAATAGATCTGACGACACTCCTTACAGATAATCCAATGCAAAAGTCCATTATCTTTAAGTAATTTTCTTATCACTGATATTTCCTGGTTGGATGGTGTCTTTAAGGACGATAACTTACAAACTACAAGCAAGTGGATTTTTATTATTACTACCCCACGGCAAGTGCTGTCCTTGCCAACGCCAGCATCTCAGACTCACCGTGCAAATTTATGCAAATCAGAAGCAGCTCAGTGTATCATGGCCCTGTGTCTTTTTTACAATCATAAAACTCACATTAGAGCTCCATTTCTGGTGTTTCCTTAGAAAGGGCGTCTCATTTTCGCAAGATGATACCTTTCCTCCAGAGATATATTCACGACATTGTTTTGGGCTATGGGCCTGAAATGAGGTTTTTAGGTATAATTTCTTTCGCACTTAAGAACGTTACAAAAATATAAGGAAAAATTGCCCGTCTTGATGTTTCGGACACATTGAGATCTTTAATGAGCGCAAAAGGTCACGTTGCGTAGGCAGCGAGCACTAAATCACCTTAACAGGCCCATTAGGTCCACATTAGGCTGCAATTTCAATTGTAAATCACATAAAAAACCCCGGACTCCTCTGGCATGCCCTGATTGATGGAAATGAATTAAAACAGATTTTACAAAACAAGAAATATTTTGTGGAAAACGGAACGGAACCGATGGGGCTTTTTATCATCTTCTATCAGCTGCTACGTACATTTGTTTCCACGGAAGGTGGCCCTTTTGCTTAGGTTGCAAGTATTGATTTTCTGCTGCCTTTCGCCTGAAAAAATTCCAGACCGTGTTATATTTTCCATATCCAGTCGGTGCCAGGCTAAACACTTCCATCTGTTACATTCATAAATTTAGGGGATGCACTAAAAAGGCGAAGGAAAACCTTCTCGCTTCAACCCTTTCTGCAAAGCATGCACAAAGGGTGAAAATATTCTGGCGAATGGCCAGATATTGGCCCCATAGATCTACACCTAATCTCTGCGGTTGTGAATACAAATTTCGATAATTGGGATAAAATGTGCAAAGCGGGTGCAATATTTTCGTGTAATGGCGCGTTTATGTATTAGATAAAATTCACTAATAAAAATTCACCCAAGAGTTGCACCTGAAGCAGCAAAATCTTTCAGGCAATGATGGCAATGATTAGCGTAGTGGTTTTTCGTGCTATTTTGGAAAATGCCAATCGAAAGGGAAATTTCCAGAAGCTACAAAAAAACCTACCCTGGCCGGGAAATTCGGCAATTTCGAGCAGTTTCGGCGATTTTCCCATGCGGACCCCGGGAATACAGGCGCGCCCATCGGCGAGGGTAGTTTTTTTGTAGCTTCTGGAAATTTCCCTTTCGATAGGCACCAATTTCGCGCCAAAAAAATTTCCGTCCAAATTTCGAAAAAAAACATGGACTATAGTCCATGGATTTTTTTGGACCAAATTTTAAAGTTGCTCGGATTTGAGCGCGGGAGGGCTCAATCGAAAGGGAACAGAGTTCTGAGCGTGCCCACAAAATTTGGCCGGGAAATTCGGCAATTTCGAGCAGTTTCGGCGATTTCCCCATGTGGGCCCCTACGGATATGCAATAACGCGAATTGTGGCTCTAACTGGGAAATACAGGCGCGCCCATCGGCGAGGGTAGTTTTTTTGTAGCTTCTGGAAATTTCCCTTTCGATCGGCACCGATTTCGCGCCAAAAAAATTTCCGTCCAAATTTCGAAAAAAAACATGGACTATAGTCCATGGATTTTTTTGGACCAAATTTTAAAGT
>QYTT01079435.1:0-24404 GCA_006980735.1 Dasypogon diadema
TTTTTTTTACCAGCATTTAACTCCGTTATATTCCTGTCATTTTCCTACAATATGGGAGAGAATGCCAGTTTAATTTTTCATGCTGTAATTGTGAAGAAATAAGTAGATTAGATAGTGGCATCCCCTTAAAAATAACTCATTTTACTACGGAAGAACATAACGATATGATCATGGAGTGCGTTACCGCAGTAGAGGATTTTTAACGCACGAAGAAATGCAAACTTTTTCTGTAGACGTAGAATTGTCGGACAAATTATGGCTGCAGTAGAACTAATTTTTTGGACGAGCTTTAGAGAAATAGTCAACAGATTTGGCGTGAGTAGATGTATTGTTGGAAAAATTCTACAACATGAAATGCTTTATCTATATCATTATACAATGATGTAAGAACTGGGACGGAGAGCTGATTAAAGCTGAGTGGCATAGAGAAAAGTGGGATATAAGAAATACAAATGTAGGTAAAAAACGTGACATAGCTTGACAATATTTGAATTTAGATAGGCGTTTATGAGGTAAAATTTCGAATATTTTAAAATTTGGCTAAAAAACATTTATTAATGGGGTATTTTGGTGGAAAATTTAGTAAATTTAATGGGTAGGTATATTAAAAATTTTGAAGCTGGAAATTTTATAACTCGTAATGGAAGAGAAGGAGGGAGGTACTTAAGGGCTCCCTGAAACGGACGAAATGTGTGTTTTTTTAAATCAAATGCCACTATACCAGGCTTCATAAGATACACATATATTTTGTCCAAGTAAATGCCCAAAATAAGCCTAAGGGAAAATTATGAGAAATAAGAATCAGAACTGGGCAAGTACTAAAGAAAAAGTATTTAATTACAAGTACCGAAAGCCTTAGTACTTTAACGTAAGTACAAGTACCTACACATACGGTAGTATGTAAAGTACTGACATCGACGAAGGATAAATAAAAATCTTCTGAGTTCCAAGAATGATCCTGGAGTAAAATCCTGAAAGTACTAGAAAGAGGGGAAGGCTTACATTGAAGTGGCTCACGCTGGCTGACGTTGGTCCTTCGTATGTTACATATTGCGGTGAACTGAAAGACTCATACAGATATATGTAGGTACTTAATAGGCTCAGAAACACTTAAGTAAAGATCTTTGTATTTGAGTACAAAGCTAAATCTTAAGTGCAAATAAATAGAAGCAAGTTCATATATTCTAAGTAAGGGATTTCAAAAGTATTTAACTACATGTCTTAAAATTATCCAAAGAACGTATCAAATATCAATTCGACTCGACTACTTAACCCGCGTATACAAATCACTTTCGTCCGTCATTTCGACACGATCCAGCCAGCAAAGCGCAGTCGAATCGTGTCAACCTGATTTCAAATCAACCTACGTTTACATGAAGTTCATACGTGGTAACAGTCGCGGGTTATGGGTGGATTTATATTTATTTAGTTAGAACCAAGGGCTTAAGTAATTAATTTGTATATTTGTAGAATGTGCCTAGTGACAGTGACTTTTTTGTATGAATGAAGGGATGAAAAATATTACTAAGACGTTGGTCACTATTGGCGTGTGGGGCCTATGTTATCAGGGCGCTTATTGTCAAGTATTTGAGGGCATTTGTACCTGAGTCGACAGAATAAGTTTAGAGAAAAAATGATTTTTTTCTCTAAACTTTTTTCTTAAATTTATTTCTTTTGCTTTTGCGCCAATACTCGTAATACGTATTATAAACCTACCACGGTGTTAAGTGAAAAACTACCCTGAAACATAAATATCTTACTTTTACTAAATGTATTGTTTATTTTATTTATGGTTGCGTGACAAAGTTATACTATATTAACTGGACATAACAACAATAACAATAATTAATTTCAGTACAATATTCAAGATTCACAGTCTTATTCCGTATAATTTTACTGGTAAAGAAATTAAAACGGATATCAAAATAGCAATAGAAGACCTATGATTAATAAAAGAAAAATTAAATCAAGGAAAGGAAACTAATGAAATTGATAATTAATAGAACCAAATTCAAAATATCCAGGAACAGAAGAAGAATGAAAAAAGCAAAAGTTAAATGCATTACATAACAAAATTATTGACGGTCATCGCCGATTGAACGACTTTAAGAAGAGAATTTCATAAGCGAATTGTCTGAAGAAAGAAAGAATCCTCCATTACCACCCTGTTAAATCGAGGAATAACTAAATTCTGATTCTGTAAAGAAGTTAAATTTTGAATTAGATCCATTAAATATTAGGTTTCCTTGTTGATTTTAAAATGTATAGAGAAAAGTCACAGCTTTGCGTTGTAGATATTAAACAACCAGCAATCGATCTTTATATGCTGAAACATTGTTGTATCCACGAAGATTATAAACAAAGCGAATACAATTGTTGAAAGTTGCCTGAATTCTATGCCGCTATATAGAGATAAATCCATAAAACTTCCATATGTAAAGTTAGATATTAGAAGTGCCCTTACTAACTTCAATCACAGATTGGCTGGCAACCTACCAGCAAAAGTCCCAGCCTTCTTAGCCCTGCATAAATTTTTTGCAATGTCAAATTATTTGAATTTAATGTATTTAGTTAGTACTTTTAAACACCATCTATTGTCCTTTGAAAATTAAAACGTAATATGTGTTAATAATTTATTGTAAGGATGAAATTTCAGTAAAACAAACTTTTATTCTCTTTACAAAAACACTTTGATATATGCAAAGCGATTTGTTGTTTGAAGTAATTAAATATTTTAACAGATCTAACAGTGATTAAACAAGTTTAATCAAAGAAAGGTATTTACTTAAAAAAGATGGTTAAATAAAAGTAATAAATATTTACTGATATTAGATTCTGAGCTTTGTATCCATGAAGCTTTAGTGATAAGCGAGTATAAAATCTGGGGAAGTTTTGAAATGCTGTTAGTTGTTACTAATGAATTTTAAACTCAGCACTTACTAAAATGCAGATCTTTTTATGTTGTTTTTGTATATTTGTGTTGTTACCCTTTAGTGAATGTGTTCCTGTACAGGGCTCTATAACGCGATCTTCTGGAAGTAAGGGTTCTGGACCTAAAGGTCCTGGACCTAAAGGTGCTGGACTTAATATTCTTGGAGGTAAAGGCTCTGGAGATAAAACTTCTGGAAACAGTGCTATTGGAATAATAATAGCTAAGTCTACTGCTATACCCAAAATAACAACACTTATTCCGTATCGTACTAAAACTCCAGCTACTGTTTCGATTAATAAGCGAACACGAGCAACAAAAACTATTCCAAGGAAAACAACTAGTCGCCCTACTTCTACAAAAAGGACTACTGTTCAACCATTCCCGATTACGACTTCTACAAAATCCCCGACAAAAAGAACAACTAGTCGCCCTACTTCTACAAAACGGACTACTGTCCAGCCATTCCCGATTACGACTTCTGCAAAATCCCCGACAAAGAGAACAACTAGTCACACTACTTCTACAAAATCCCCGACAAAGAGAACAACTAGTCGCTCTACTTCTACAAAATCCCCGACAAAGAGAACAACCAGTCGCCCTACTTCTACAAAAAGGACTACTACCAGGAAGCGTAAGTCAACAGAAGCACCAGAAAAAACTACTCCCATTCCTCCTTCTACTTTTTCTCCTACGTCCAAAGTAAAGGATGCCGAGGAATATCCATGCCCAGGTACGTTTATAAAATTTTGATATGATTTTTGAAGAACTCATGTTGATTCAGAAGTTATTTTTATATACTATTTAATTTGGCTTGATTGCATATATTGGACACCCGTAGTCAAGATAGTTAATTAGCTCGTGTAGAGAGACGACAAACCATTCCCAAGCCATAAAGGCTTTTTAAATTCAAAGGGCTTTACATCGTGACCACACTATTTATTTATTATATTAGATAATGACATTCAGGGTACGATGACCACTTTTTCCGCCGTCCAAATATGTGCATGGGTCTAACCACATTAGCTAGTCTGAAAGGCAATTTGGTGGATAACTAGGCGTAGTATTTTCGCAGTGTACAAGATGATGAGCCCAATTAAACATTTACGAGTTAATACCTCGTCTTATTCGGCTTTGATATCTTCTAGTGGATGCCTTGGATGTCTGAACAGCATATATGTGTCTTCCATTTGATTTAAGCTTCTGTTGTGGGATAAATTTAAGGGTCTTCTCTGGAATGGTTACCTATATAAATCGGATGTCCTACTTTCTACTGCGTGATGAAGAGGAAGCTATCCTGATATAATTAATCGCATTTTTGTCGCGAAATTTCATAAACATTTTTGAGAAAAATTGTGGTCGTTTATCCGACACCTTTTATTCCAAAAATATTTGGCAATATTCTGTTTCGATTCTTCATTTCGATAGCTTCAAGCCAGACATTCCATTTTTTTACCCATTGATTTGCACTTGTTGCCTTAATAATAGAAGCCCTTAGACAAACCGGTGAAATGGGGTGAGGTGAAGAGTTTCTCCTCTGTGGGCGTGGATTCGACTCCTGGAAAGAGCATATTGATTTGTCTAGGCACTAGTGGTTGAGGCAATTCTGCTGAATTGTGCTTACAAAAAAAATTCCATGCCACAATGCCAAAATTTGTGGCTTACTTGCAACATTTGTCAAGTTAAAATATCCCAATCTCCTCTTCCCTAAAAATTTCCCTCCGCCTAAGTGGAGCTGTGCATCATAAGGTTGTCCCCTGAGCTTAGGCCAGCACCTTAAATAGAAGATAGATGTGGTATGAACTTCTCCAGCATTTGTAAGTGTTCATAATCATCTCGTTCTGCCACAATAAAGCCGTTTAGATAGCGTACACAGTGGTCTAACTCACAAAACACCTGGTCCATAATTCTTGGTATATGATGGGAGCGCTCTCAATTTCGAAATAATAAAAGAGAGACTCTCACATCAGCATGCAAGGCTTAAAACTCTTCCAAATATTAGTTGCATGAAAAAACATATTATTCCTAAATATTTAATAAATTTGTGTTTCTATTTCAGACTGTGATATTAATTTCGAAGACGATACAGTCGAAAAACCGGACGAAGAATGTGATGGTTCTGACTGTGATGAGGAGAAAACAAATGATGACGAAACAAACAAAAACGAAGACGATAGCGAAGATACTGAAGAATCTGACAATGTTGGAGCAGAAGAAAGTGAGGAGACAGTAGAAAATTCGGACGAAGAGTGCGATGGTTCTAATTGTGATAAGGATGAAGTAAATGAAATAGAGGTGAATGAAAATGATGATGATGAATCAAATAATGAAAAGGATGATGACGAGGAACCAGTACCAGAAAATCCTGACCAAGAAAATAATATCAGAACCCAAAATGAAGACAAAGGTATCGCCAGGAATCAAAAGGACACTGACACTATCGATATGATTCGGTTCCTTATAAGTTGCAGTTATGAATACGGCAAATTATCCTTAAATTCAGAAAAAGAAAATATTAAAAATTTAAAGAAGCAGATTAAGAGTATATTCGCAACGGATCTTTGGCAAGCAGGTGACACTCTGTCGGCCTATGATAATAAAATACAATTGTTGAGATTGAACTATTCACAAATTTATGGAGTTAGGGAAGAGTTCACAGAGTATGTAAACGAGTTTACATTAATAAAACAAAACCTAGACAATATAGTAAACAACATAATAAGCAAATTGCAGTTTAGTATAGAAGATCTTGAATCATTAGCTTCAGAAGAGGAATATACTAATTTTTACAATTCCTTTTTAGAATTCTCAAAAAACTCCAAACGTGTTTGTTTAGACGCGAATAAGATAGGAATTAATGCTGCCTCATATATAGGTAATAGCATGAATATAATTGAAAAATGTATGAAGGGGTGGAGAATAGGTATTCGCAAAAATATCCAAGCTATAAACAAGTTTCTAGCAATTGTTCTACCTGTTATTGATAAATCAATAAAAGTACTACCCCGGGAATGTACGAAGGACATATGTAAGGAAAGATTGGTTGAAGCTACAAGTATCTTGCGTAGCCTCCAAATAAAAGACGATACAATTGGGTTGAGACTCACAGACAAGATCATTAGTATTGTCATGGAGACAGCAAAGAGATGCGTAAGGAACCTGGAAGATTATCCATATGATTATTTGAGGGACCTAGCTAAGTGCATGTCCTTTTAACTAATTTCTTAAATATAATAATATTTTTGTACATACAGAGCTCCATATTATTGTACTAATGATAGAAATAAATATAATTCTATAATTAATATAAAAAGAAATAAAGTTTTTTGTACTCTTTTATTAAAGTGTTAAGTTTTAGCGATTTCAGATGAAGCCAAAGTTCAGGGAATTCCCTATGATACTATAGCACAGCTTTTGCGGGAAGGAAAGTAGGAAGTGGAGAAAAGGATTTAGGACGTTAAGTGAAGATATCGATGTACATTCTACTTGAATAGCTGCAGTCCTCCTGGAAAACAGAAGATGGTAGTACAGTTCGGCTCAAAAAAGATTCTCGAAATTTCATTGTCTCAAGGACGAAAGGGTGAAAACGGATCGAAGTGTGGATATAACGCATAGGGATTAATGTACAAGGAATCGCACTAGAGATTTCCTTGGAACAATGGAAAATAAAACATTAAAGTAGCGAGAAACGAGTGTTAGACAAGCGGCATTGCGCCTGTATACCATACGTTCTGCCCCTGTTTATTATGCGAATTAAATTCAAGTCTGGGTCTGGTATGAGCTTTGTATATGAGTACTGAATCGTAGGGGATGAAGTATTTCTTGCATCATTGCAGAAATGGATACCTGAACCCCCTAAGATGTTCAAGTTAGGAGAGTCTAAAATGTTCACCCCATCGAAAAAGTGAGGTGGGAGGATTTCGAGGTTCTTTCAAGAGAAATCATACAGCTTTGAGATTTTGGATGCATTTTGATGAATTTTAGTAATACCATTTTTAAGTAATCCAATTATGCGTGATTGGACAGTGATTACACCTGCAACAACCCCTGACTCGTCGCAGTTATGGAGGCTGTGATGCTAATGATCTGTAACAACTATATATTAGATGAAATGTCTCGAGGTGGTTTATCAATTGTGCGTTGATAAGGCTCTTAAAAAACTTTTGCTAGAATCGAAGTGATTGCTTTTCGTCTGTGGTTAGAAGGGTCGTATGTCTCTACCTTCTTAAGAATTGGCTGAACATGGCAGAGTTTCCATAATGATGGAAAAATACCTTTTGAATATGATAAATGAAATATTTATCCAGGGGTTTAGCCAGGGAAGGTGCGCAGTACTTTAGATGGATTGGGGTTTTTAGGTGGTTTTGGACACGTCGAGATTTGCAAGAATTTTATAGAACTCTCACACAGAAATGAAGCGGCCATTTGTCATATTAACGTATGTAATGTTTTCTTGAGTTCTGTTCTTCATGAGTTCTGTCCTCATTTTGCAAATACTCTGATTGCGGGTCCAATATGGCAAACCAGGCAGAATTACGCAACGCTACTAGAGTGAGGTTGATTCGTTAGACTCATGCGATGGATAAGATAAGTGGTGCTGCTTTCAATGATAAAAACTTAAATTTCTCATCTGCAAATCACAACTTGAAACCTTGAATGCATTTTTCTCGAAACTATCTATCTTTGCGTCCTCAGCACCTTTTCAGTAGTCCGCAGCCCACAAAAATCATCCAATTCACTTCAAATTTTACCTATAGTATATGGTCTAACTTAGAGATGATCTGGGATAATTTTTGACATCACGTTTATTTTATTTTTTTAGACATGAAAATAGAGAGAAAACTCTGTGATTTTCCGAAATCTTGACCAGATTGTCTCTAAGTGGGAGACTGTTTTTCGAGTAATGATGTAAAATTTGATTTAAGATGAAAACTGAAGCGTGAAAATAGTCAACCAAATGGTTTTATGTTTTTGACACGGCTGCATGTGACAGCGCAATCCTTTGTCATTTTATAATAAAATGATTTGAAAAAATTCTCAAATATAGCGCAACTATAGATCTTTATTGAAGGAAAAAATAATCATTCTTTCTCTATAGTTTCCAGCTAAAAAGGAGTTTGCAAGACCAGGATAGGTTCTTAAGTCACTTTAAGGGTAATTGCACATCGGAGCAGGGATGGTCGCTGGTGCGTGTTGTTATCGAGCATTTGTAGCAAAACAAATAATAGTAAAGTGGTTAGTCCAGCTACCTCAAATAAATAGGTCTAAATGGCTTCTTCTTATTTAGGTTCTTAAAGCTCATTGTGCCATATATTATATCGCGCCTTGTGCACGCTTATATTGCTTGACCACATTCGAATTCCCAGCGAAGCATATTGTAGTCTAAATTCCCAAAAAGTTCAACAGCCACTCAATCTTGTGACTTTCGTCCAATAAGTTTACTTAACATATTTGGTGAGCTGTTGAAAAAAATTATGTTGGCACAAATAATGAAATATATTTCATCATTTATATGAATACCAGTCTGGTTTGTGTCCCAAGTATTGTTGCATTACCGCACTACTCAATGTAACAAGAAATATGCGTGAAGCGCTAGTTAACGACAATCTTACTTTACTTGTTCATCTTGACTTTAGTAAAGCATTTGGTTCAGTTGATCACTCTAAACTACCTTTAAAATTAGACAGATCGTATAGATTTTTGTCTCCAGCACTTAAATATATTACTAACTTCCTTGTTGGGCGAGACCAAATGATAAAGTTATACAATATATTCTCCAATACTGCCGATCCTCACTCCGGCGTTTCTCAAGGGTCAATCCTTGACCCACTTCTTATCAGTTTGTACATAAATGACTTATGAAGTGTTGTCGCGCATAGTTGCCTCCATTTATATGCGGATATTGTACAAATATGTCTCAATAGATCTATTGGACTGATTGAGCATTGCGATGATCGTGTAAATGAAGAGCTACAGCAAGTTTGCTTATTTCAGACTTATCTCTTTTACCACATGTTAAATTGAATAACACGCTACTGCCATATGTTTCAGTTGATAAAAACCTACGAATTCAATTCAATTTTATGTTTTTCTGCTGTAGTTACGTTTCAGGATTACTAGACAGTAATGAATAAGTTTCAGCTGCCCATCTAAGGCACTCTTAGTACCCCATTTTAGACATGGAAGTTTAATTTTCCCCAAGCCCGAGTCAGGTTGTAAGCGTAAGCTGCATATCGCTTATAAATTATAACGATGCACACATATCTGATAACTTATCAAGATTGAAACTGTGCTTGGATCAATACTCATATCAGAAATAGTGCAAGTGGCTGTTTTCGAAATATTACGTTGGCAAGGAAGTTCTCAGTTTTTGGATGCTTCACTTGACACTCTTATTCTTTCGTTGTTCGTTTTATGATACAGATGACTTTGATAGCAATCGAAAGCTGATATTATTGAATTTATATCTTTAAATTGGAATAGTTTTTTAATTTCTAAATTTTGAAACATAAATATTTATTATGAATGAAGATAAAATTCGCTCTATGCTTTATGAGTTCCAATTTGGGCGTAACGCTACGGAAGTCCATACAAATTTATGCTCTATTTTTGGACCATTTGCAAAAACTCAGGTCAAATGATATGAACCTTGAAGATGACTGTCAGTCCAAAAGACTTAAACGGCTTGATAACGATAGTGCTGAAACCGAAGCAAACTCTCATAACAAATTTCTATTATAAATGCGAACTCCGTCTAGCACAGCTAAAAAAAAACAAAAAATACAAGAGCTTTGTATAAGCTTTTCAAAATACAAAGTTGGGAAAAATAGCGGTCTAGATCGAAAGACTTGTATCAGTGTTTATACTAGATGTGTTTAATTTTGTTTCATGATGCATTAATAATCTTAGCTCTTCGGGTCTGTAATATTACTGGGCAAATACTCATCATCATCATCATCATCATCGTCATCATCATTGGCTACGGCGAACTTTAGACGACCTCAGCCTCCTCTACGACTTTTTCTTCCTAGGGTATGCGATTTTGAGCACATTCCCTCAATGTTCAGTATGCAGATCTCCTCCTCACACTATTAAATCACTGCAGACGAGGGTTTCCACATTTTCAGTTACCTTTAGGGCTTTTCTTCAGGACAAACTTTCTGGATTGTTTTTTCTGGGCACGTGATCAAGTCATCCAAGCTTTCCAGATTTTATGAATTTAACTATTAGGCATCCTTTACAGTTTGTTCATATAATGTTTGGGTAGTCCTCTTCCACTATTAGCAGAGAAAATATTGCCGCGTATTCAATGGTTTTCTACTTGCGGGCCCAGCCTTTCAGTGATGTTAATACCTGGTGTAAGTCTTATGGTTATGGTATATCATATCTAAGAATGTTTTCATGCACTTGTTACGTACTTCAGGAAGGAACATGTTATATATATTTCTTACAATGGGTGTCTCTAATCTCCGACTTCTTTTCAATTACTTTCTCTCAAAATATTTTATTATACAAAAACATGCAGTGGTGTTCAAAAAATGCATCACTTGGCTGTGAGCTTCGTAGAATGCAATTCTGACCATCCCTACAAGATAGTATCCCTTGTCATGTTAAAAGGAATTTATATAGTGGTGATCATGGCTAATGATAAGACATACAAATAACATAACTGACTATTGTCCAAGAGTTCCCATATATTCGATCTTTTCTAGGATAAAGAGAATGTTACAAAAACAAAGCCGGACAAGTGCGTATTGAACTCGCTTGGAGAGGGTTCCGTACGATGACCCAAATTTGTTTGTGGTTACTTAAAAAAGTGTGTATGGATTGTAGAGGAAAATTGCTGAAAGTAAAGAACTATTTTCAGTAAGTAAAGAACTATTTTCAGTATTCTTTTCAAAATTTTAGGCTAAGTAGTTTTGTGGGTAGTGGAGGGGAGAGAATGGTCAATTTTTATATATTTTCTTAAATAACTTTAAAACTATTTATTTTAAAATTTAAAAAAAATTAAAAATAGTTTTGAGACAATATAAGAAATACATTTCATTTGATATGTCACACGGTACAGTTTGCAAAACTTTTTTTTTTAATTTTCTAATTTGGCTCCCAAAAGTGACCCTTATATTCAAAATTTATTTATTTACGTTACACGTCTGCGTTTGGGTTACAGAAGTTCATATGTGTACCAAATTTCAACTAAATCTGTCCAGTAGATTCGGAGCAAATTGGTTGTGACAGACGGACAGACAGACACACGAGTGATTTTAGACGGGTTCGTTTTTCCATTCGGACGTACGGAACCCTAAAAATTGTTTTGTTAAGTACGGAACGAAAATATTTTTCATATCGAATTAAACAAGATATCTAAAAATTTCTTTACTGATGTATTTTTTGAACCCCACTGTATATTATATTTGTCTTGGCAACAGGATAAGACAGATTTCAGGTTGGTATGTGGTTGGTGTATTTTGAAAAAGAATTTCATGTCAACAATTTATTGATTTTAAATGAAAAGAATAAATTTACTTTAAGCCATCAGATTTGCTTAAAGAATATTTGTTAAAAATCGAACTCAACTGTACAAATATGTAATAGAGGCAAACATACAAACAAGCAAATATTTGTTGAATTTTATTACTAGATTACTTTGTCTTGTGTTGAGTATAAAAGGTCAAACCTCTCTAGAAAAATTATTAATTGCTGGTGATAATTTATTAGTTATACGTTAAAATGAAGATATCTGTAGTTTTGGTTTTTGTAGTTGTAACTATCTTTAATGAAGCACAATTTACCAAAGGACTTGGGAGAGGGAGGGGTTTTTCTGTTCCCAGACCCAAGCCTGGAGGACATGTTAGTGGGGCTTCAATTAAGCAAACTGGAGGCAAACCTAAACCTGTAACAAATACTAATATCCCTTCAAGTAATGGTGTGAAAAGTCTTGGAAAACCATCATCTAGTTCTATAAAAAAAAATCCCCTAGAGATTGTCATAGACAAATCCGAAATCTTTGAAGAAATGTCGAATTTCAGGGATGTTATAGAAGAATTAGTGGGAACTCTAACAGGTAAGTAAATTAGGAAGTAATATTATAATTGCAAGCCAGATTGTTTAGTTATTTACTTTTAGCAATGATGCATTTTGAGCGTCTATGTCGAATATAAGTTTTGAACAAGTTCTTTTTGCTTTTAGCGAAGATAGTGAAATCCTTTAGCCAGATGTACCCTAGTCTGATGTAAGAATTACAGTTTACATTTATAGTGTAATATTACGAAAAATTTGAGATAGTGCCAGTTTCAAGTGCTCCTTTAATGACAACTGATTGATTAGCTAGAGATTTTGTTTCAATCAGGACCCTAAAAATGGCAATATATAATTTAAAGCAGGGAAAGTCTTATAGTTCTTTCAATTTGAACAGATATCAGATGCAATTATTTGCAAAAACACATAGCGAAGGAGTCTTATTGCCACAAAAATATGTTGTTTGATTTAGTTATCTATATAACCGTATTTAACTTTTTCGCATGTTATTAATCGACTTCATTTGTGTTTAATTTTTGAAAGAATTATTTGACGTTTTGCAGTTTAGCCTCTTTTAATTTTTCAAAAACCTTTCTCAGTGAGTGCATAGGGTCCAAAAGATACCTATCTAACAAATTTCAAGTTTGAAGTCACCACGGTTCGAGAGATTTCTTGATGACTGGGTACGTCAGTCAGGGGTTTTTTTTAAGGTATTGCCTAAGCTCAGCGGACAACCCTATGGTGCATACAGAAAAGATTAGACCAAGGGAAGGGAAATTTTAACCTGCAAATGAGCCACAATTTGGCGTATATGGAAAATTGTAAGAACAATGTGACAATTTAAGACTCGATTGAGTTTTTTGTATTTGAGGTTATACTACTTGATAGAGTACATAAGATGGCGTGCATAAATATTACTGGCGCTTTTCGCATCCATCCACATCTGCGCTAGGAACTCTACTGGGGCTGCCACTGCTGGATCTCTTTGTGAAAAAGATGGTAGAGGAGGCGGTATTCAGTATACACACGAACATAAGAGAATCCTGGATCACATAAACGAGATCAGGGAATACACGATGCCCAAAGACGGAATGGCCAAGTAATCGAAAGTCAAGTCGAGTCTTGTGGACTTTTATCAGTCACAGACCACTCCCAATAGATCGGGGCAAAATATTTATATTCACGAAGGGATCTACCATTTCCGGCGAGGCAGGTGTAGGGATCTTCTCGAGAGATTTCAATTTGTCCTGCTATGTTAGCTTGGGTAAATGCACTTCGGTTCGTGCATTGGACTGTATAAAGCTGGGTCAGGTATAAGTAGGTAAAATTTTCACTGCACTGGAAGATCAATCGGTGGTCAGATGCATTGATCGGATGGAATAGAATTCACCCTTAGCAAGAGAATATGTACAAAAATTCAATTTCAACTAAAAAGCTGGTGAAGGAAATTATCGGAAAATGGATCATTAAAGATCATCAAAATCGGTGGGAAAATATCACATCTTGGCAAAAGGCTAAGAAAGCGATTAGGAGACTACTCCACATTGTCCGAATGGAACTTTCTGCACAAGATCGAAACAGGCAGATGCTCAGTACCCCGGAAAAATTTATTTCACTATGCTGGTGTTAATAATACCCATGAAGCGATTTCCATCGTTTTATGCATTACTCTTTGGTCTCTGCCACAAATATGTCGATAAGGATTCTTTATGTGTAAATCTACTACTTGGAAATCGTCTAAATAAAATTTTGGACAGCGAAGCTTAATTTTAAATATATTGGAACAAAAAAATAGACATCATGTGTCCGTAAAATCCGAAGATCTTAGGAGGAACACAATGCTTGTGTCTTCTCGGCATATCAGGAGCACTCAGCTAGACTAGTACACGGACACTAGAAATTATTCTTCGCTCTTTGCCTATAGAAATCCATTGTAAAAGCAGACGAATGGGGATGGGAGTGCGTCTTGGATTTTGACAGGTCGATTGGGTGGTTGGACTTCTGACAGTATCAATTCGAATTCTTCACAATTCTACTCTCTTATTAAAAAAAGATTATTAACACCGCCTATTGCCAAGGTATTCTAAGTATACTGGTAGTAGAAATAAAACTTGTTGGGTTTGAAGCTTTGCTAATTTTTTTAATATATTGAGAAAGGTGTATCAGTAACCTTTTATTCTCATTTCAGTATGTAATGGTCCTGAATGTAATACTTCTGGAAACCACAGGAACAACAATGAAGCGAATGAGAAAGTGGTAAAAAAATCGAATAAAGATTGTGTCTTCGATGACTTAACCTGTAATGAGCTGAAAATGGATAATGGAAAAACAACGAAACGAAATGATTTACTAATAAATCTAGGAGGATCACACTTGCAGCTTGAAGTTTTCAGCCCAGATAAAGTCAGCATGTGGGGCAGTCAAAATCTAAGTAAATCACAAGAGATAGTATATATGGTTCGGCGCGCCATAGGTTGTAAATACGGTTACGGCAAACTTTCTTTAGAATTTGAAAAGGAGAACATTCAAAAACTAAAGAAGCGGATTAAAAATAACCACGGAAATTTTCTAAAGAAAGTAGGCAAAAATTTGGCTACTTATCAGAAAAAAATTGAAGAATTGTATCAAGTTTCTCTTGGATATACTCCCCAACGTATGGATTATTTTAAAGCATATGAACTGGTAAAACGTTCTCTCGATAGTATAGTTCAAAACGTGGGAGCTAAATTCCTAGATGGTTTAGAAGCACTTGAACCGTTAACTTTTGCAACAGAGTACACTGAATTTTACAACTCGATCCTAGAGAGCACAAACAATTCGAAAAATGTTTGTTTGGAAGCGAACCGCATAGGAATAAAACTGGCTACGTACATAAGTAATGATATGAATAATATTGTACAATGTATTAAAGGGGGCAGTACACGTATTCATAAAAAGATGAAAACAACAAGGAGGTCTCTAAATCGTATACTATCTCGCATAGCTGAGTCGTATGACAACATAATTAAGCAGTGCAAACCTGAAGGAGAATGTGGATTTTCATTAGTTCAAGGTGCGAGGATATTACGTGACATCACGGAGTTAGATGATATCAGATTAAGAGATATTGAAAAGCATATAAGAGACGATGTAAAAACTGCAAATGATTGCGTAAGGAAACTAAGAGATTTTCGGGAGGCCTACTTGAGCGATATAACTGAGTGTATATCGTAATATAGTTACTAAGTTTTTTTATATAACAAATTTTTGAATTTAAATAAAAAAGTGCATATATTAACTTCAATATTGTTACGTTTTTAGTATAGCACAACCTTGGCGAAAAATAGATTAGGAAGACTATAGGAAGAGAGTTAGAATGTCAAGTGAAAGTGTACATTCAGATTAAATAGCTGTAGCTTGTAGTTCTGGGGGAAACTGAACATGGTAGTTTGTTCCAAATTCGCATAGTTCTGCTGAATAAAGTTTCACAGAATTTCACTGTTCTGTTAAATCTTGTCTCAACGCCGAAAGGGTGAAGACGGTTCGATGGAAAGATATCACGCGTAGGAATCTACAAGGAATCCGAGCAGAGATTTCACTGGAACAATGTTCATTGGAATAGTTCTACATAGTTCTAAGCGACATAGTTCTACACAGAACCGATTTTAGAGGTAATCGTCTAGCCGCCAACAAGCTTGAAAATCTTCGTTTGGATTTTATTCAAAGCAAACAATGCAGTGCATCTACCCCTCTTTTCAAATATGCCTAGGTCTGTCTAACATGAGTCTGATATATGGGCGCTAGACCTAAACAAAACAAACAATGCGCGTATCTCTGACATGCATGTCCATTTGCATGTTCGTCTAATATTGGCCTAAATTAGCCATTGATGTTCCATAGAGATCCTTTGCAGACGGCATTATAACTAATAGAACTTTTTTTTCTAAATAGGACTAGATTGCGATTATTGTGATACGAGTAAAATGAGAACTTCAGTTCAGGGAACATAGAAAAGGTTCTGGGGAAAAAGAGAACTACAATATTGTTTTTATAGCTCATAATATATATTTTATAACGGGTAGATATATAATTTTGTCTATGATTTAAAATTGTTAAAATTATAACAATTTACATTTTAAATATCACTCTTCGCATATATACGACAATAATAAAATTCTATAAAGTCATAAAAAATCATCAGCAAAGTTTTGATTTTCAAAGGGTAAATGAATAAATAAGTGTATTCTTTAAAAATGGCTATACAATATACATACATATGTATTCATTAAAGCTTTGCGAAGTTACAGTTATCAATGTTGATTTTTAAGTTTAACACTCTTTTTTTTATGAAATAGAATTTTTTGTAATTTGATTACAAGATATTAAAAATTTGCTTTTCAATTTTTTAAAATTGATAAATTCCAGAATTTTTACTTTCGTAAGGTTCGTTGTTTACTTATAAACCGTATGTGTGTGTGTGTGTTCTTGAATCTTCTTTATGTTTACTTGTGATAATGTCTTTATGTGAGATTATCTACGTATGCCAGTTTATTTTTATACCTGTAATTTATTGCTAGTTTGGTTAAATATTCATTTCATCCCATTACTATTGTGCAACGAGCTAAGCACATCTTTTATATTTAAATTAAAGTGCGTCTATTATCATAAGATGTCTTGAATATATTTTTAAAGTATTTGGCAAATGCTCTGAACATGATGCAAAGTTAGTGGGTTGTTTTTATATTTTTAGAAGGACTGCTGTGAATGGTTTAAACTTTCACATTATTAGTGCATATTTTTGTTTATAATTATATTATGTTTTATTAGATGTATTTTTTTTGGGGCAACGGAGTTATGAAAGCTTAAAAGAACGGTTGGAATTCATGAAGTACAGATTTCGTTCTTATTCTTCTATTTTTCTCATTTTAGGTAAACTCGAGATAAGTAAAAGCCATGATTAACTTGAAACTTATCTTAATTTCCGTTTTGTTGTTTTGTTAAAATCAAGTCATATAGTTAAAGTCCATAGCCAGTTATTTACTGTCACCACAAATCTATACCTACGGGAGTTTCAAAAATCTTAAGCCAAACTTTCATACCAATTAATATTTTAGTTTATTCAATATTATTAAATTTTTCATTTATCAGTTTAGCATTTCAGACTTTCTATACATATTTCATTTTATTCTTGTAAATTTCCATATATTTTAGAACTAAGGTTTCCCTTCGTTTTGTAGATCACACTTTAATGTAGAACTAGGTGCATATTTTGTTTAGATAATTCAAAATTTACTCTCGAGGTTAGATGATCCAGATGTATATGATTCAGTACATTGGTACTAAGTATTTTTTAGGATTTAATCTATCAATCTAAGATGCAATTTTAGAGCAAAAGTTGTTAACAGTAGCAGCAGGGTTCACAATTTTCTAGAGACCGAAACCGAAATTGCGCTAGACCAGAGAGTGTTAGGGAATGAGGTGTTGTGACTCAGCCAAAACCCGGCCACTACTTTAAAGCTCCTAGCCATATCCATGGGAAATAATTGTGTAATTAATACCACTGCCTTATTTCCCAAGAAATTACCTAATTATTATTATTCCCAGATTTCCAACAAGTCTTGCAAAAGAAATCATTTATTGTTATTCAAAATTCCATTCCCACACAGATAGATAAATTCATCATCCTTAATTAATATCCTATTCCCATGGCAGAAATCCAACCTTGCACTTATTGACATTCCATTGCGACTTGAATTCAATCTTTTTTCTACACGTTAAATCTCCATACAGGCTTGCTGGTTGCATTTAGAGTTGAATTGCATTACAATGCAACCTTTGCTGTCCGATTGCACAGCGTATAGAGCTTTTGTTTTCTGTACACAAAGCTGCTGATCGTGTTTATCTTCGCTACGTCTTGAGGGCAAAAATACTGTCACATGCCACGTTCTGAGTTTTCTTTTGAATAGTCTGGGATCCCAATAAAGCCCTTGGGGCAGTAAATTTTAAAACTTAGATCGGGAAGAACTATTTTTCTTGTGAAAAGACAAAAGCATGAAGGGGGAGAGCAAGATCAGTGTTTTATTTCTTTTATCACAAAAGGGGAACCCGTACGGCGGGTCTACCACAACAGAGGCAATTAAGTGGTCATTGACTTCCATCACCCTGCTCAACTCTTTTACAGTAAAGGACAAATACCCTCGCCCTCGTCTTTCGGTCTGTCAAATTTACCGTTATACTTCTAGCGTATGATAAATGACATCCAACGGAAAAATGTCGATTGCATGTTTACGTGGATGTTCTTATCCCATGTCGAAACTATGACGAAAAAGAAAAGAGTTTAGAGTTTTTAGGGTGTGATATTAATGCCCACACGATACGACCAACAAACGATACAAAGGTAAATCTGCACTTCGTCAGTTCTTAAAGATTACATAGTGCGACAGAGTTCTTCAGGATAGGATAATTTCGGGCAGAATAGAAAGGTAACATGTTCAGGGATAAATCCTCAAAGAGGTTTTGTCTAAAAAGTGAAATTTTTTTTTGTTGAATATTACGATTTTTATAGAAATGACAAATTCCTTTTAACCGATTTATATTCGTACAAAAAGCTAACTTAGGGTTTTTACAAAAGGTTTAAGGAGACACTGGAGCTAATAATTGAAAATGTGGCGATCAAGAAAAAATGGATACGCAACACAACGGTTTCAGCAATATAGACGGTTAAGTGGACCAGTCCGTTCTGCGCAGTTTAGCGGCAGTGTATGGTGATCCATTTAAACGTGTGTATTACGAAAACGTTTCACAGCGCATCCAGCACAGTACAACTCCATAACTGTTACTACACTTTGTAGAAACACTTGATTTGCAAAAGGTTGAATTTGATTTGGAAACGGGTTAATTGGATTTGCAAAAGGGTGAATTTGAATTGAAAAAGTTTGAATGTGCCCAGGATTTAAATGCTACGGCATTTTTATTTTTCAGCATGCTATTGCTGATAATGTCTACGCAAATTTATAACAACTCGAATTGTAGATATTATTCTCCACATATTATTGACAAATATTTCCTTTTTATTTAGTAGTTGTATTTCGTATTATTTTACTTGTCTTTTGAATGTTTTGTTTTATTTATCTCAGTAATACGTGAAAGTTTATCATCATATTGTTATTCAGAAAATATACACTTTTTTTCTACTAGTTTTTTCTTTTGTGTCTTACCAATATTTCCTCGTAATGATCACAGCAGTTAATATAAGAAATCCTGAACTCCAATTGAAATCAAAAATTTACGCAGTATTAATTTATGAATTCAGAGCAATGTAACAATGTATCTTTACTTTGCACCAAGTTATTTTTTTCCAAAATAAATTCTAACAATATTATATATTAGAATACATGTACAATATTACAAAATCTATAGATGTTCACTTGTTTATACAGTTTTGATACATTATATATCATATAACATCTTTTCAAATGTGCGATGTTTTCTTGCAAATAGGATATGGTCCCGAATAAATGCAGAACAAGCTCTTTTAAGCTCTACCAAAAAATCTATTTTACAAGTACTATCATTACTCTTCAGCTCTAATAAAATTAAATATTTTCATTTAATATTGTATATATTAAGCATATAAATTCATTTCGAATTTTGTCTTTAAAGCTTTATAATGGAACTGGTCAATGGCGGGAATTTTATATTCTTCTAGCAGTACAACAACGATACATTTCCGTTTTTTTAATAATTACAAGTTTTGTAAAAAGTTATCTGAAGAATTGTTGGGTATGAGAACATTATACAAATGTGTTAATTTTTTCTAAAAGATTGTAAATCGATATTTATACTGTTTAAAAGCATTTATTGACGAATTTATAGAGATTTCGATTTCTATATTTTTTATTTAGAAACTTTTACTTAGTTTGTGATATGGGGAAGATAATCAAAACAAAAGCAGGACCAACCAAATCAAAATTAGGAGTGACCAAATCGAAATTAAGAGAACCTTCGGAGGGTCAAAGGCTTGCCAGAAGGACAGACTCCTTCTCCTTTGACGGAACCGACAACAAGGACGAAGTTTTCCAGAAAGTGGACGACGAAGAGAAAACCAAGACTGATATTTCCAGCCTGCCTCTACGTTCAGGAAAATGCTTGCTACCTACGACGAGTAATTTCAGCATCCCCTATCTCATCTGGTAAGCATTGCAATATTCATCAATTAATATTAGAAAATAATACTAACACGTAGCTTAAGTTGCGAGATTTGATGCTAAGTTAATTTGTGATCAATGAAAAATTAAGTTATGGTTGATAAATAAGATTCTCGGTGTCATCTCACAGATTGTTACTTTTGTATGACTTCCATTGTCCATCGGATTCTCCAGCAAAAGTAAGCATAAAATTCAGTATCCTAATATCTCTACAGCTACAAGACCAGTTCCGCAGAAGCAATCTTTGCCAAACCCAGTGCCCCAAAAACCTATACTCTGGTGCCAGAAACGGAATGATCTCGTCCGGGATTTGGAACGTAGCGTAAAGCTCAACTTCTTGAATCTCGACCTCAGCAGCTGGTTGCAATTACCCACGCGGATGACTGAGTGGGATGAGGCGCACATCTGTAGATTTTCATATCCTGTACAGGAAGCGGCAATATATCTGGGCACCAGTGGTTGAGATAATTCTACTCAGGAGAAATGTACTTGCGAAACCACTGGGATATTGCACAGTAATTTCATGCCAAAAACTGTGGCTCACTTGAAACATTTGTCAGGTTAAAATTTCCTAATCTCTTCTTCCCTAATTTCCTTCCGCCTAGTTATGGAAAAAATCTTCCAATGTGTAAAATTTTTCGGATACATAATTCCTAATTATTTTTTATAGAATCTAACACTTTTGAGTTATCATCGTATTGTACTAAGCAAATTTAAAAGAATGAGTAATTGTTTACATATTGCCCGCACCATTTTTGTTACAAGTGAAAATATTGAAAAATTTTCCTGCACACTCCAAGGTTAATATCGATAGTAGTTTTAATTCAAAATTCAAAATGTAAATAATAATATTGAGATATGTCTATCCTGTATTTTTTATATTCATCTTTTCATTTTTCCTCTTCTTTGTTATTAAATTAAAGTCAGATGTTATTTTTTAAAATATTGTAATTATTTCATTACCCAACAATACGTTTACAGACCGATATGTTTATGATTTTTTGTTTTCATTAATTTGCAAGCAAACATTTCTAAAAACACACCATTAATGAAGAGCCTTTGCAACAACAAAAATGTTGTAGAAATTATGTCTGGATATTATAGTGCTGTTTTTTTTCGAAAACAATTTCATAAATTATCTTTTTACAATTTTATCGCTTGTTACATGTATGTAATACTTTAAAGATATTTACGCTTTTAAAAGCATTTTAAACATCTCAAATGTTTTGTTATACAATTTTTACAATTAAATATAAGATATATCAGCAATAAGGTATTATCATAATTTTTAATTAATCTAAATATCACAGTAAATATTTACAATTAATTTAATAAAAAATTGTTCAGTTTATATGTGGGTACTTAAAAGTTTTCGAAAAATTAATTTTTTCAAGACGTAAACATGTACATATTATTTATAATTGTTAAAAGTTACATTTGAAAATATGTTAAATGCATGACAATATTACACAACAATTAATTAAAAATGAGTCAATATTAATTGAAAGCAAGAAAAATTTTATTGCATATTAATTTGTGCTTAATATTTTCGAATGCATCACGGCATACCGTTTGCGTTTGTACAACAATAAAATAAGTGCAATGGGAATACTGTTTTTACTTTATTTTTGTATACCTGGAATGAAAAACTGCATGCAATACTACAATTTATTAAAAATTAAGTTCAAGAAATTATGGCGATTATATTTTTTTTTAATTTTTTTTTTTTCAAAATTCTTTTAAAAGGCTTCAAAAGCTGTTTGTTTAGATTGAATTTCGAATTTTCTCACATCTACAGAAATCACTAACATTCTTTACAGTAATTTAATATTGTTTTACACTATTTGAGAACCATTTTTTTTTCTTCGCATGATTATGGCAATTGGCTATTTCCATCAGTCTTTTCGATCTTCATTCTTACATTCATGATCTAGGAATAGTATTGGATAACAAGTATAGATTTTTTTTTTTAGTTTTATTGAGTAGTCTTCCAGCGTAAAAATTAACTGATACCTGCTGTAAGGGTGCTTTGAGTCGATGTAAAATGTTTCTTAAAACGTTGACTGTAAAACTATAACAAAAAAAATTCATAGATAATAATAACAAAATAATAGTAATATACAAAATGTTACAAGGTTACAGGTTCATATACAAAAAGTAACTTTGGGCTACTTTGAGGTTATAACACTCAGGAATTATTATAACAGTGAAATTTTGTTTGTTGCCACTATTGTGGATGTGAAGCATTTTCAGTTTAGCAAAAATTCTGTATTACAATGTGTTTACTTCGCTGACCGATTCAGTATAGGTTTTGAGATCAACGTTCTCTGTGGACACTATTTAACCGGTCAAGTAAAACAACAATGGTAACTTTAAATGGCTCAAGGTATCGAAAGGGCTGTGGTCGACCAAATTGTCGAATTAACTTGTATGAGATGAATTAAAGCCATGCTGAAAAGTCGTTGTTAAAATTAAAACAGCAAAACCTATTTCCTATGATTAGAATCACAAAAAATCGGTTGTTTGCTTTTTTTTAAAGTCCTTTATTAATCAAAAACGTGTGCTTTTTCTATTTTTAGTAATAATTTCAAAAATTTGTAAACACTAGTTTTTTCCACTTGTCTGACCAACTCATGTATTTCCTGGCAAACTATAGACGTGCTTTCACATGCCTTTCCTTTAAAGCTGGTTTTCATTGTAGCTTATCACCTGTAAACAGTAGAAACAGATACACTTATTCAGAGTAGCCTTCGTCCTTAAGCAAATGAGACTATTCAAGTCAGGAAGAGTGTAGGTCCTAAGTGACTCTACTAATATCGTCCACATTGAGGCCGATGGGACAATACATGTAGATTTGGACATCATTCGCATATATATCTGGACTAGTTTTTAATTATAGCTGGCAAATCAAACTAAAAAATATACGTCCCAATATAGATCCTTGAGGGACATCTCTAGATAACGGCCATTTAGAGGATAAGAACTCATGTTCAATTAGTAGGCTTCTTATAAATTTTAGCGAGGAAGAGTTAAAGCCAAAAACGCTACTTATTTTTTGAAAAAAACTTGCGATGATTCACACTACCGAAAACCTTCATGAAGACTAATAAGACTGAGATCATGAGGCGACGATGATCATGAGGCAATTCTTACATCTTATTCATATGCTTTACATACTCAGACATTTGTTCTGTATGATATGCTTATTACATACATTTTTTCGTCCAAATGAAACTCTAACCATTTTTCACTCATGGTCAAGAAGGAAGAAAGGGTGAAGACGGGGCACGATGAGTGACTATCACGCGTAGGGATTGATCTAGAAAGAATCCGACCAGAGATTTCATTTGGACAATGTTCATTAAAGTAGCGATTCAAGCGATATTGCATCGGTGCTCCCAAGAATCGATTCTCGAGGTAGTCAGAAATTGAAGAACAGAAAGAGAATTGGGAGCAATACAGATTTCTGTGGTACGCCGACACTGATATTGTAAAAGTTAGAGATAACACCGTCCAGGAACGGTCAGCAAAGAAACTTCCAATTCAAACTAGAAAAGAAGGGTCAAGACCAAATATTAGGAGTTTGGCTAAAAGGGCAGAGTGTCAGACACTTTCAAGGGCCTCCGAAATATCCAACGTAATCATCCCTAACTCGCCGAAGCTATGAAGATTGTGATGCCAACGTCCCATATAGGAATCTCATCAAGTCGAAGATTGAACGTTCTGAACGATATTGGCGATCGTGAATTTGGAGGAATATACAAAATATTTTGCCAATTATGCATTGATAGGAGTCACAAAAACCTTAGACAGAATTGAATTGATTACTGTTGGTCTCTAGTTAGAGGGATCCCATGCCTTTCCGCTTTTGGAAATTGGCCGAATTTGGACGACTTTTCATAAG
Organism: Dasypogon diadema; assembly: GCA_006980735.1. NCBI lineage: Eukaryota > Metazoa > Arthropoda > Insecta > Diptera > Asilidae > Dasypogon > Dasypogon diadema. The sequence goes on from QYTT01079435.1 coordinate 24,038, forward strand.
AGTGGAAAAATACCATTTTCCTCAGGGGTTCAGACAGAGAAGAGGCGTAGTAGCTGAGAAGTAGGGGCTACCAGGTTCGTTGGCTTTGCAGACGTGAAGTTTCGAACACAGTATTTTACGCGGAGGTGTGTCTGTGGTGGGTGAATTACAAATAGGTGAGATAATAGCAACTGAATAATTTTCGGGATGAGTGACCACGAACAAATTTAGAAGATTAGCATTTTGGCCCAACACATCAGGTAGAATGTCTAAGTCATTATACATTATGGAAATTAAAATCACCCACAAGGATCAGACATTGAAATCACCCCGAAGGACTTTTAATAATAACTAATCAATGGTGTCAGATAGTTCTGTCGAAGGAATA